>JANAVB010023800.1:17241105-17516105 GCA_029216955.1 Iris pallida | reverse complement strand
ACCTCTGGTCCTGTTCAGCAGGGCCTCGAGACCATAGCTCCTGTTGTGCCAACTCAGGTTGGCGTTCCTGTTGCATTTGGAGGTGTACCCCCGTCTGTACAGAGACCTTCCCCCATCATTCCTGATTTCTTTCGGCAGCAGCCACCTTCCGGATCAGTTGACGTAACGCAGTTGTTCGACTTCTTTCAGAGGATGGTGGAGGCCCAGCGACAGTAGTCCGCTTATTTCTAGCATGGCATAGTGAATGCCTATCAGCTTGCCCTAACGATTATGGAGAGATTTATTGTGCAGCCCCAGGCAGCCTAGATGCAGCCGTATCAGCCGAGGACACCGGGGATCCAGGACTTCCAGAAGATGCATCCGCGGGACTTCCGCGGCACTGAGGGGTTTATGTATACAGATTACTGGATAGAGCACATCGAGGAGATCTTCCGGCTAGCGAAGATTCCAGCACGACTGCAGATAGGTAGTCAGATGTAGGACCTGGCCCGCACATGGTACCAGACGGACCCGAGGGTCGGTACAGAGGGACAGACTTGGACAGCCTTCAAGAAGTTGTTCAAGGAGAAGTTTTTCCCTGACACACCTTTTAGCGCCCTGGAGACGCAGTTTGAGAGCTTAGTTCAGGACAGTCAGACTGTCGAGGAGTACGCTGGGGAGTTCTGTCGTCTGGGCAGATTTGTTGAGGGACTCAGTGAGACGGCGAAGGCCCGAAGATTTCGGAAGGGGTTAGTCAAGGAGGTCAAGTCCTTGACCAACAGTGACCGGAGTGCCACTTTTGAGGAGATTTTGGTGGGTGCCCTAGCAGCAGAGGATGATCTTGAGCTGAGGCTCAAGAGGGGACGAGACGCTCATGGAGCTAGTGGCAACGGAGGACCGGCCAAGAGGCCTCACTTTCAGCAGCAGCATCAGCAGCAGCAGAGGCAGTTCCAGTAACAGTAGTTCCAAGGGCATGGCTGTGCATCTTTCCAGCAGATGCAGCAGCAGCCAAGGTTTAAGACATAGGCACTCAGGCAACAGCCCGTTATTTTGGCTTATGCAAGAAGCCAGGGCATGTGTGGAATAACTGCAGGAAGGGGATCGGGAAGTCCCTACTCTACGGTTTGACGGAGCACCAGCTGAAGGAGTGTTCCATGTCTTCAGGACGAGCAGCTCAGGGAGCTGGAGCCAGGGCTCCAGCAGTGCAGTAGAAGGGATCCTTGCAGACTCAGCAGCAGAGGTTCGCTCAGCATCAGCAGCAGGCCAGAGAAGGTCAGCAGGGGCGAGCTTTCACCATGGCAGCTGAGGACGCAGTGGCTATTGGGGAGCTGATCGCAGGTTCTATTCTTCTCAACTCCATTCCAGCTTTTGCATTATTCGATTCAGGGGCTCCCCACAGCTTTGTGTATGTATCTTTTGCTATTAGACACTACCTTGTATCTGAATCATTGCCTAGGACTTGCAAGATCACGACCGAGGGTGGTATTATCCTCGTTAGTAATATTTGTAAGGGTCGAAGAGTTGATTTTGGAGGCCGAGAGTTGGATATGAGTCTGCTCATAATGTCATTGCCAAACTACGAAATCGTACTCGGTATGGATTGGTCGAGCAGGCACTACGCCAGCATAGATTGCCACGGGGGTAGAGTTCTTTTCAGAGCACCCGGAGAGCCAGAGTTCGAGTTCACACGACGGCAGGTGGAGCAGAGCAGCAAAGTTTTCTGTAGAGTATTAGTTGAGGAGCAGGCAGTGCCATACCCTTTGAGAGTGGAGTTCATAGACGTCTTTTCGAAGGATTTGCCAGGGCTACCACCGGACAGAGATGTGGAGTTCTCTATAGACTTAGTGCCCGGCACAGAGCCGATATCTCAGCACGTCTATAGGGTAAACAACAGCGAGCTGGTAGAGTTGAAGAAGCAGGTGGATGAGCTGCAGGACAAGTGCTTTATTCGATCGAGTTCTTCACCATGGGGTGCACCGGTACTCTTTGTACCGAAGAAGGATGGGTCAGTCAGGATGTGTATCAACTACAGGGCACTCAACAACCTCACGATCAATAACAAGTACCCGTTGCCGAAGAACGACTATCTCTTTGATCAGCTGAGTCAGACGAGGGTATTTTCTAAGATTGATCTGAGGTCAGGTTACCATCAGGTGAAGGTAAAGAAGGAGGATATCCCGAAGATCGCATTCAGGATGCGGTATGGCTAGTTTGAGTGCATGGTGATGCCGTTTGGGTTGACTAATACCCCGACAGTATTTATGAACCTGATGAACAAGGTGTTCCACTAGTACTTAGACAAGTTCTTGGTGGTGTTCATCGATGATATCCTAGTATACTCGAAGACTGAGGAGGAGCATGAGGAGCACTTGAGAGTGGTTCTGGAGACTCTCAGGAGGGAGGAGCTTTATGGCAAGCTCTCGAAGTGTGAGTTTTTTCTAGACAGAGTTGACTTTTTGGGTCATATGGTGACTAGAGATGGGATCTCAGTTGACCCGAAGAAGATCGCGGCAGTTGAGGCTTGGACAGCACTGAGTTCAGTAGCGAAGATCAGGAGCTTCTTAGGATTGGCAGGCTACTATAAGAGATTCGTACAGGATTTCTTCCGGGTTGCAGAGCCATTGACTAGGCTGACCCAGAAGGATGCAGAGTTTGTCTGGTCAGAGGAGTGTCAAGTCACTTTTGATGAGTTGAAGAAGCGGTTGACGACAGCTCCGATTCTGACATTACCATCATGATCAAGAGGGTTCATTATCTACAGTGACGCCTCAGGAAAGGGTTTGGGTTGTGTCTTGCAGAAACATATGTCACGCCCCGCTCCCGTAGGAGCGATCGTCCTCGCTAAGGCGTGATGCCGCACGAGCCTAGATTGTGCTCGTGCAAGGCGGGTTCCATAACGGCCGATTACAGCGGCGGCGACGGGGTCGTCACCCAGAAGTCCCATACAGAGACATTGAACTAGCAGCGGAAATTTAAAACGAAACACAAGTTACTCAAAATATGATCTTTATTGATATCGAAACAACGGTTACATTGGGGGCGCAAGGCCGAGATTACAATCACTCAGATTTACTCGTCTCACATTACAAATCACTCTGCTCTCTCTCATCTCTCGATATAATACTTGAATCCAGCGAAAGCTTCGGAAGGCGATGTCCATACATTATGTCCCGTATAAGTCTGATCTTCACGCGGCCGCACGCTTCGAATCGCCAAGGAACTCCGTGCCTCGACGCATCCAAGCGAGCCCCGTACCACGAGCTTCTATCTGTGCCTGCACATAAACACTATGTAGGTGTCAGTACTCAACTGTACTAGTGGAGTGAGCTCCTCGCCCACCCATACAAAACTGACACGTTTATTTTACTTTGTGCAATACAAGCCCCTTTACGATTGTCTTTCTAGTCTTGCCTTAGGATCGATTTTAGGACCTACACTCGGTCTATTTAGTATCTTTAGACCATCTCCGTGCCTTGCACTAATAACGTACCCATACTTTGCCTCTAGACCTTTTTCGTGCTTGCACTGTCAACGTACCGACTCATACTTATCTTTCGCACCATACTCTTGGACGTAATGACCAGGTCTTGTCAAATACTTGCCCTACGGCCCATCTCGACTTAACTCGAAACGTATAACCCAACTTGTGGAACCGATGTTGAGAACTCAAGTACGATAACGTATCTCGTGCCGAAGCACGTGTCTTTACGTATAACTGAATCGTAGGCTTTATAATACTTTGGTGGAACTGAGCACACATTTCACAACACATCGCATACCGTGCTTACGCTTCCTTTGTTACGACCGACAGCGTGCATGCGGATTTGCCGCTTAGCACGCCAAACATCTATATGAAAGGCCACTGGCATAACAAGCCATCGCGGACATAGCTCGGGTAGGCGGTGGGTCCTTCGATGCAAGGTAGCTAGCCCCATGGAAAGCCCCTGACTACCCACGCAATAAAAGCATGCGCTGCTATAACGTCTACCTCCTAGGATGACTGGGCCCGGTGCCCCGGCATATAACCAGTCTAGGCAGAAATCCTTGTCGACAAGGTGTCCAATGACCACGCACCTACGAGACATCTAAACTCACGTAAATGCATGGCCTACTTGTTGGTACGACCGGAACTATACTTAGCAACTCATGCTTGAATTACACTTGGCATAACGTGCCTCGGGACTGCGAGACTCCCAACCGAGGGAACGCCTCGAACTTCTTAACGTGGATAGGAATGCGAGACTCCCAACCGAGGGACCGCCTCGAATACTTGACGTGGGTAGGAACGTGAGACTCCAAACCGAGGGACCGCCTCGAAACACCTTAACGTGGATAGGAACACGAGACTTCCAACCGAGGGACCGCCTTGAATACTTAACGTGGATAGGAACGCGAGACTCCCAACCGAGGGACCGCCTCGAAACACCTTAACGTGGATAGGAACGCGAGACTCCCAACCGAGGGACCGCCTCGAATACTTAACGTGGATAGGAACGCGAGACTCCCAACCGAGGGAACGCCTCGAACTTCTCTGACTCGCGGGAACGACTACTACGTAGCCTTCCAACTTAACTTGAACAAAACGTGTTCCTTAAGTGCCATAGACCGTGGCTAACTTTACATCGTGCCAACTGGGGCTCGTGCCTTTAACTTACTTACGTCTTACGCGACGCTATCACCCAAGTCATACGTTATATGACGGCTCGTGAGATCGTGGGACTATTTGACTTGACAACCGCAGAACGAACGGGACGGCACTTAGAATGACTTAGGTCGATCGGCATAACTTTTGCCTAACTTACTCAAGCCTACAACTTAACCCGAGGGACAAGCCAAGGCTATGCCAAGCCTTGTGCAGTAGAAACGTGCATGCTTTATCGAGCATTTACGCAAGCGATGCCTATTTACTTAGGCTAACTCATCGTTTGTGTCGAATACCAACTTTCCTTCTTCCAAGCCATGGGACGAAGGATCGAGTGTCATTTAAAAGCACGCTGAGCCGACTTCTATTGAGACCGTGGGACCATTTTCCATGTTCTAAGACATTCTGACGGGTCGGGATTATTCCCTTAGCTATGTGCGTTCGTAGCTTTTATATTAGCCTACTTGTGCAAGTTGAAAACCAACGAATTATTAAGTGAGGGCTGAGATGAGGCAAGTTCACCGAAACTATCCCACCTGAGCGATGTCTTCGAGTCGCCATCGTAAGGCCAAGTCCGAACGCCGTCGGCATTTCGATTCCTCCGATTGACTTTACGGGACGGGGCACTACAACATACACCACTAAGAACAAGTCTCGTCCTCGAGACTTTCCTGAAGGCAAACCATCCTACCATTTCTTTGGCCAAGACTTAATCGTACACATTCCGCTTACGCGTTTCTTCGATTTCGAGCCACGCTCGTGCTATCGCTAACTTAGTCGTAAGGCACACCAATCGATCAACCAACATTCGAATTCGTTTCAAATCAATGATCGTATTACCATCAACATTTCCTCGAAACTCACGATTTCAAAATCTTCGACATTTTCTCGTTCCTCAAGTCTCACTTGATTCAACGTATCACTTAATTGGATCGTGCACAGATTCCAGGCGTCCCTAAAATACATGCATGTCAGCCAAGCCTCGTGATAGAGAATCCGCCATCACCACTCGAGTCGGATCGTGCACATATTCGGGCGTCCCTAATATACGTGCATGTCAGCCGAGACTCGTGAGTAGTGCCTCCGTAACTCCTATCGCTTCGCGCTCGAACGTCTGCCTAACCGCTAGGCTATGTCTTTTCGTCAGTACTGAAATCATAGTTCCCAAACAACGATATCAACACTGACCCCATCCTAAGGTTAAACCAAATCGTTGGTACGGGGTTTTCTACCTAAGCTCGCATTACTCTGATTTCTAAACATCGAGCATCGATTTCCTACGCACAATCCAATATTCGTCGCACGGGATACGAGTCGTTTAGTAAAACCATCCTACGATAAATCACGTTTCAACCAATTTCACGTCATATCCATATCGTTCGCTCATCAAGCCGTTTTGCATCGTCTATCTCTTCGAACACGTTCGACATTAGTTCGCCTATCATTCATTCACGAATCAAGCACGCTATGACACAATTCATCTCTAAACCATAATTCACATTCTACGTCTCCGAAATCATCTATTCTAATTCACGTAATCGATCACAAGGTCGTCTGACTTAACAATATACCATGCTCCGATCTCACGCGAGTCCGATCATCTACGGTGGTTCATGAATCACCATGCAACGCTCCCGCGGAATAATTATTCTCATCGGGGCGTAACTCTTGTTTCGTGTCTAGACTTGTTCATTCTCGATGCGTGGATTGGACCTACTCAATCCTCAAGTTTTACTCAATCGTCAATCACAAGTCCTTTAAATCCTCAAATTCTCCTTCGCATCAAACCGACAAGTCGGGACAATCGAAGTTGCCGCATCCTGATTTTCCGAGTCCGATCATTCCCGCGACATGAATCACCATGTCAGCGCTCACACGGAATGATCGCCCCAAATTCGATACAACGTATGTGCGCGGCTAGAGTTGCGCTCGTACAAGATAAGACCGTCGACGTTGTGGTTATCAACGCAACCATCAAAACTCAATTTCTTTCACCCAACATTTGTCTCAATCAAGATCCTAAGTATTGCATCCATCAGAATGATAACACTTGTACGATCGTCATTCACCGTGTCAGAGTACCCCTGAGTTATCGCATATCGTCTTTGATACGCCTCAATATCATCGACGATATACGTAACCTGACGATCTTCGTTTGCAGTGAATTCTGAGTCGTGCGAATGATGCTATCGTCCGACCGAATAATCTCCTCGAATCGTTCACCACATAAATTTCTTTGACCCAAATTCACGTATCGTTTCATCCGTCTATCTTAGTCATCGACTAACGTAATTCCTCAATTCGCATCATTCTGTGCTAACTCAAACCATCGAGCAACATCGATTTCAATCCTCAGAGTCGTTTGCGTAACTTCAAAATTCAACTTTTCATGCACGCTATCTAACTGCCATGCTAACTTTTCGTATACGAACCGTATCAATTTCCTTGACTTGATTTCACCTATTCAATCGTTTTCGTATTTCATACTCGTGCAATCCTCAATCTTTCGTTCGAATGATTCCCAAGACGGACCATACACCACTCTGGATTCGAGTCATCCAATCTAGTCCAAATCACGTTCGTGTTATTCGCTAAGACATGTTTCGGATTCGTTCAATGAATCCCTAGCGTACTCGTTCACGTCGCATCAACGTACTAAGTCGTTCGTACTATTCCTCAAAATCCAGAACAATCTTCCGTGTATGCCTAAGCGTTAGTCTGATAACATTCCTACCGATATACACTCCAAGTGTATCTCCGTTCCTGACCAATCGGTACTTAATATTGGTTGTGACTCGTTTGCACCAAAAGGTCGAGGTGCGCGATTCGCGAACTAAGTTGTGTCGTATAACCATCCCGTATGGACTATACTCCGAGTTTTCACGCTTATTTGCTCATGTCGACGTAGGACTCGTTAGGCACGCACGCGACTTGCTAACTTTTGCACGCGTCTTCTATCAACTCAAGGTCGACACCGTTCAGCCCGAAGGCCATTACCTATCGATGCGTTCGATTGAACGCTTGTACGAGCTTTCGAAAATATTAGACTTATTGTATGGACATGCCGAGGGACGTTTGAGAGAGAGCGCACCAACGATATCACGTTGCAGAAGCACAATTCAGAGTTTGCGGAACAACGGAGTTAAAGAATTCAATCGGTAATCCAAGGACGTGAAGCCGTGCTCTGATACCACTATGTCATGCCCCGCTCCCGTAGGAGCGATCGTCCTCGCTAAGGCGTGATGCCGCACGAGCCTAGATTGCGCTCGTGCAAGGCGGGTTCCATAACGGCCGATTACAGCGGCGGCGACGGGGTCGTCGCCCAGAAGTCCCATACAGAGACATTAAACTAGCAGCGGAAATTTAAAATAAAACACAAGTTACTCAAAATATGATCTTTATTGATATCGAAACAACGGTTACATTGGGGGCACAAGGCCGAGATTACAATCACTCAGATTTACTCGTCTCACATTACAAATCACTCTGCTCTCTCTCATCTCTCGATACAATACTTGAATCCAGCGGAAGCTTCGGAAGGCGATTTCCATACATTATGTCCTGTATAAGTCTGATCTTCACGCGGCCGCATGCTTCGAATCGCCAAGGAACTCCGTGCCTCGACGCATCCAAGCGAGCCCCGTACCATGAGCTTCTATCTGTGCCTGCACATAAACACTGTGTGGGTGTCAGTACTCAACTGTACTGGTGGAGTGAGCTCCTCGTTCACCCATACAAAACCGACACGTTTATTTTACTTTGTACAATACAAGCCCCTTTACGATTGTCTTTCTAGTCTTGCCTTAGGATCGATATTAGGACCGACACTCGGCCTATTTAGTATCTTTAGACCATCTCCGTGCCTTGCACTAATAACGTACCCATACTTTGCCTCTAGACCTTTTTCGTGCTTGCACTGTCAACGTACCGACTCATACTTGTCTTTCGCACCATACTCTTGGACGTAATGACCAGGTCGTGTCAAATACTTGCCCTACGGCCCTTCTCGACTTAACTCAAAATATATAACCCAACTTGTGGAACCGATATTGAGAACTCAAGTACGATAACGTATCTCATGCCGAAGTACGTGTCTTTACGTATAACCGAATCGTAGGCTTTATAACACTTTGGTGCAACTGAGCACACATTTCACAACACATCGCATACCGTGCTTATGCCTCCTTTGTTACGACCGACACTGTGCATGCGGATTCGCCGCTTAGCACGCCAAACATCTATATGAAAGGCCACTGGCATGACAAGCCATCGCGGACATAGCTCGGGTAGACGGCGGCTCCTTCGATGCAAGGTAGCTAGCCCCATGGAAAGCCCCCGACTATCCACGCAATAAAAGCATGCGCTGCTATAACGTCTACCTCCTAGGATGACTGGGCCCGGTGCCCCGGTGTATAACCAATCTAGGCAGAAATCCTTGTCGACAAGGTGTCCAATGACCACGCACCTACGAGACATCTAAACTCACGTAAATGCATGGCCTACTTGTTGGTACGACCGGAACTATACTTAGCAACTCGTGCTTGAATCATACTTGGCATAACGTGCCTCGGGACTGCGAGACTCCCAACCGAGGGAACGCCTCGAACTTCTTAACGTGGATAGGAACGCGAGACTCCCAACCGAGGGACTGCCTCGAATACTTAACGTGGATAGGAACGCGAGACTCCCAACCGAGGGACCGCCTCGAAACACCTTAACGTGGATAGGAACACGAGACTCCCAACCGAGGGACCGCCTCGAATACTTAACGTGGATAGGAATGCGAGACTCCCAACCGAGGGACCGCCTCGAAACACCTTAACGTGGATAGGAACGCGAGACTCCCAACCGAGGGACCGTCTCGAATACTTAACGTGGATAGGAACGCGAGACTCCCAACCGAGGGACCGCCTCGAACTTCTCTGAACTCGAGGAAACGACTACTACGTAGCCTTCTAACTTAACTTGAACAAAACGTGTTCCTTAAGTGCCATAGACCGTGGCTAACTTTACATCGTGCCAACCGGGGCTCGTGCCTTTAACTTACTTACGTCTTACGCGACGCTATCACCCAAGTCATACGTTATATGACGGCTCATGAGATCGTGGGACTATTTGACTTGACAATCGCAGAACGAGCGGGACGGCACTTAGAATGACTTAGGTCGATCGGCATAACTTTTGCCTAACTTACTCAAGCCTACAACTTAACCCGAGGGACGAGCCAAGGCTATGCCAAGCCTTGCGCAGTAGAAACGTGCATGCTTTATCGAGCATTTACGCGGGCGATGCCTATTTACTTAGGCTAACTCATCGTTTGTGTCGAATACCAACTTTCCTTCTCCCAAGCCACGGGACGAAGGACCGAGTGTCATTTAAAAGCACGCTGAGCCGACTTCTATTGAGACCGTGGGACCATTTTCCATGTTCTAAGACATTCTGACGTGTCGGGATTATTCCCTTAGCTATGTGCGTTCGTAGCTTTTATATTAGCCTACTTGTGCAAGTTGAAAACCAACGAATTATTAAGTGAAGGCTGAGATGAGGCAAGTTTACCAAAACTACCCCACCTGAGCGATGTCTTCGAGTCACCATCGTAAGGCCAAGTCCGAACGCCGTCGGCATTTCGATTCCTCCGATTGACTTTGCGGGACGGGGCACTACAACATGGAAAGGTGATTGCCTATGCTTCCAGGCAGTTACGTCTCCATAAGAAGAACTGCCCTACCCATGACTAGGAGTTGGTAGCAGTTATATTTGCTTTGAAGTTGTAGAAACATTATCTATACGGAGAGCGGGTGGAGATCTTTACAAATCATAAGAGCTTGAAGTATGTGTTTACACAGAAGGAGCTCAACATGAGGCAGTGCAGGTGGTTGGAGTTGATAAAGGACTTCGACATTTTACTACAGTATCACCCAGAGAAGGCCAATGTGGCTTTCGATGCCTTGAGTAGTATCCGACAGCCATGTGTTTGATGATGGATCGTCACTTGCTAGAAGATTTGGAGAGCCTGGGGATCGAGGTGGTTGTGCCAGGAGTTCAGATGCAGATATGGGGCCTTCAGATTCAGTCGGACTTGATGGAGAGGATCATTTCAACTCAGTTCGAGGATGTTGCTCTACGGTGTATCCGAGAGCAGGTTCGAGCAGGATTGGTGGATGATGAGTTTACTCTTACAGAGAATGGCGCATTGAGGCACGGTTCCAGACTGTGTGTGTCCAGTAGAGAGCTCCGAGAGCAGGTCATGCAGGAGATCCATCGATCTCAGTACTTTATGCATCCAGGTGCCAATAAGATGTATAGGGATTTGAGGGAGAACATTTGGTGGTATGGGATGAAGCGGGAGGTAGCTCGCTTCATAGCCAGATGTTTGGTCTGTCAGCAGGTCAAGGCAGAGAGGCAGAGGCCAGGAGGTTTGTTGCAGCCATTGCTTATTCCAGAGTGGAAGTGGGAACACATCACAATGGACTTTATTTCTGGAAAGTCGCGTACACCAGGAAAAAAAGACGCGATTTAGGTCGTCGTAGACAGGTTGACCAAATCGGCCCACTTTTTGCCATTTAAAGTTGGTACGTCTATTGAGAGGCTAGCAAAGATGTATATGCAACATATTGTCAGGATTCATGTAGTTCCGGTGAGCATTGTCTCGGATCGGGATAGTCGCTTTACTTCCCATTTCTGGTGGAGTCTGTAGACTAGTTTGGGCACTCAGCTCAAGTTTAGTACATACCACCCTCAGACGGACGGATAGTCAGAGAGGACTATTCAGAAACTCGAGGACATGCTACTGACTTGTGTCTTAGATCACTACGAGAAAATTGATCATTTACGGCGCACAAAATGCGCCGTAAATGATCTTTCACGGCGTACATTTTTGTGCCGTAAAAGGCCATGCCGTAAATGATCCTATTATTTACGGCACGCATTTGAACGTTGTAAATAACCCTCTTTTTATTATTTACAGCGCTCATTCGAACGCTGTAAATGACTATTTACAACACGCATTTGCATGCTGTAAATAATCATCTCTATCTTTTTTATAATGTGTATTCGCGCTGCAAATGACCTTCTTCATCTTTTTACAACACGCATATGAACGCTGTAAATGACCATGTCTATTTTTTTTACAACGTACATTCGAACGCTGTAAATGACCAATAAAATAATTAATTATAAAAAAGATTCCTCATATTTTCCAATAGATATTATAAACTAAAATATAGCAAAACAAAGGCAAGCAAGAACAATACAACTACACCGTGTCAAACAACTTTCATATCCAATGTTTGAAATTCTTATAGAACAACACTCTTGAAATCGGACTGATTGAGGATTCATTAACAACAATATCTATTTCCTTCATCATATACAACAATATATAGTTCTAGTATGGTACAAACTGTTTGGATACAACTACAAGGTCAACGACCTACACCTGTGAAATTTGGGTGGGAAATAAAAATCATAGGAGGGGAAAAAAAATTTATGCCACGACTTTCATCGTGATATACATACACCATGTCCTTCCCCAGGCACATTTTCGGTCCGCCATGGAAGACTGGATACTCATACGGATTCTTCGGCTGGAACACCCCATCCGAGTCGAGCTAACTCTTCGGTCGAAACTCCCCGTAGTCCAGGAGGGTTAATGCGGCGTTGGCGCTTGGCGACCGCGGAGGAGGGCGATGCTAGCACTTGCAGAGTAGGGCTTCATGGGCATCGCCATCGTTTGTTGGAGGATCCACCGACCCGCCCCTTGGTCCGCCGAGGTATCACCCCTCCAACCGGCTTTGTGTAGTTCAGGCGAGACTGCACCGCAGTCCCACATAGTGAAGCCTCCGTCGATGTCAGCGCCAGCTAGAACCATCGTTGTCGTCGTCTCGTGCTATGCTCTTGTTGTCCCACAGACACCCATGCCTCGCCACCGCCCTACGTCGGCTCCATCGTCGTGCTCTGCCTGATCTTCGATCTGGAGTCGTCGGCCGGCCAGAGGCGGGGAATCGTCAGTTTGGAGTCGGCAGTGACACCGGGACATCAGCGACGGATGAAGCGAACGCGACTCCGAGTACTATTTGCTCTGATGGAAGACACCGAGCTCGGCTCCAGAGGGTGATACCTGGGAAGAAGAAGAAGAAGAAAATATGCTGGAGGGAAAGAAATTGCAATTCTTGTTAGGAGTTGGATTTAGAGAGGGAGGAGAGTTAGAAATGATGAGAGTCCTCTCTCTCTTGTACCAGTTCTATTTTATGTGGGAAAGAATTTTGAATGAAAAAGAGGGAAATGAAAATTTAAATGAAAAGAGGGAAGTGAAAACTTGAATGAAAAAGAGGGAAAGGAAAATTTGAATGAAAAGTGCAAAGAGGGAAATGAAGGTTTGAATGAAAACATAAAGATTTGTTTTCAAAAATTGGGTATGTTCCAATAAATAATTTATCCACAAAATATTATCATTATATCCCTTAAAAACATAAAGTTTGAATGAAAAGTGCATAGAGGGAAATTAAAGTTTTTTTTAGTTTTTTTTTTCTCGTTTTCATTTTTTTTTTGAAAAAATTCAATAGTTTTTTCTTTTTCATTTTTTAAGAATGATTTTTTATATTCCATAGAGGGACATATTCCAATGACATATTCCAATAAATAATTTATCCTCAAAATATTATCATTATATCCCTTAAGAATATAATTTTTTATACTATATATATTTTAAATTTCTTATTTATTTATTGTTTATTGTTTTGGTTTTTTAGTTTTTTATTCTTGTTTTCATTTGTTTAGAAAAAATTATATAGTTTTCCTTTTTTTCATTTTTTTAAGAATGATTTTTGTTTTTGTTTTTGTTTTTTCCTTTTTTTGTTTTATTGTTGCTTTTTTTTGTCTTTTTTGTTTTCTTTTTGTTTTTTGTTTTTTTTTTTGTTTTTTTGTTTTTTTTGTTTTTTGTGTTGTTTTTTGTTTTTGTTTTTTTTTTTGTTTCTTGTTTTATTGTTTTTTTGTTTTTTGTTTTTTGTTTTTTTTGTTTTTTTTGTTTTTTTTTGTTTTTGTTTTTGTTTTTTTTTTTGTATTTTCTTATTTTGTTATTTTGCTTTTTTTTTGTTATTTGTTATTTTGTTTTTTTAGTTTTTATTTTTTTTATTTTTTTCTTGTTTTTTTAAAAAGATTTTTGTTGTTGCTTTATCATATTTTGTTCTTTTTATTTTTATTTTATTTTTATTTTTTACCTAAAATATTTGAGAGGGAAACTAAATTTTTAATAAACAATTACAATTATTTACAACACTTAAAAATGCTTGTCGTAAATGAGTCTTCAATTACAACGTGCACAAATGCATGTTGTAAATGAGTCTTCAATTACAACGCACAAAAATGCATGCCGTAAATGAGTCTTCAATTACAACGCACAAAAATACATGCCGTAAATGAGTCTTCAATTACAACGCACAAAAATGCATGCCGTAAATGAGTCTTCAATTACAACGCACAAAAATGTATGCCGTAAATGAGTCTTCAATTACAACGCACAAAAATGCATGCCGTAAATGAGTCTTCAATTACGGCGTGCATGTCAAACACGCCGTAAAAAGACAAAAAAATAACTCTTTTACGGCACACATATTTGCACGCTGTAAAAGGGTATCATTTACAACGCGCAGCTACCGCGCGCCGTAAATTGCGCGCCGTAAATACTACATTTTCTTGTAGTGGATTTTGGAGGATCCTAGGAGGATCACCTGCACTTAGTGGAGTTTGCATACAACATTAGTTTTCCGGCCAGCATTGAGATATCACCATTCGAGGCACTGTACGGGCACAGGTGTCGTACACCCTTGTCTTGGAATGATGTTGGAGAGCAAGCTTTACTGGGACTTGAGATGGTTGTAGATGCAGCCGAGAAGGTGAAGCTCATCAGAGACCGAATTCGTATGGCGCATGACAGACATCGGCACTGGGCCGATAGCCACCACAGACCTTCGGAGTTTAAGGTAAAGTTTTGGGATAGAATTTGAATTAGGAGTTTTTTGTTTGTGATTTTGTTTGATCATGTTTGAATATATTAGTAATTGAGACCTTGTTTGTGATTAGGTTGGAGATCTGGTTTTCTTGAGGATATCTCCGACACGTGGTACGATACGTTTTAGTAGATGTGGGAAGCTTAGCCTGCGCTTCATCGGACCTTTCGTGATCAGCGGGAGAGTCGGTGACGTGGCTTACAGGCTAGACTTGTCACCTGCACTAGTGAGAGTCCATAACGTATTCCACATGTCACAACTAAGACGGTATGTGGCAGATCCTAGCCATGTACTCGATCACTCAGAGATTGAGGTAGGACCTACTCTTAGCTATCTATAGTAGCCTGTGGAGAATCTGGATCGACGAGAGAAGGTTCTAAGAAACCAGGTGATACCCTTGGTTCGCGTCGCATGGAGGCTTCAATCTCCAGAAGAGTCTACCGGGGAGCGGGAGGATGAGATGCACGAACGATACCCATATCTTTTTGGACCTTGAGGTATGATTGTCTATCATTCTCATCAGTTCAGTTTCGCCTTTCAATTTTGAGGACGAAATTCTTTTAAGAATGGTAGATTTGTCACTATCACATTTTAGTCTTGAGAGTATTTTGGTCATTTTGGTTTTTGTGAATTATTTTATTGTTTATTGCATTGGTGTTGTGATTTTTGATTTTTGCTAGTTGTGACTTTAGAGACTAGACTAGAGTTTGACTTTGACTTTGGTGACTTAGTTAGCATGGTGTGGGACACTAATATAACTTAAGTGGTTTTAGTTGACTTGAGTGTGGCTAGGGTTCATGAGATGATTGGAAGAGTTTTGTATTTGGACTTATGGCTATGGGGTTGAGCTAGCTAGCTAATGATCTTGGCTCAAAGCCAATTCATATGAAACCCTAACCCTAATCCTCTACATGGTCGGCTACCACAGCCCAAGTAGGACCTAATTTCAGCCTATATAATATCTCTTCATGACCACTTGCTTCTTTTAGAAATCCTCCTTTAGGAAACCCTAATTTCTTCTCCCTTTCATCATTCCTCCACCAAATTGATCCCAATCTTTTGCATTTGATTTCAAATCTGGAGTAGAAGTTGAAGAAGGCTAGCTTGCAAGGAGTGGAGCTCATTGGGATATTGCTTGAGGAAGGTGACTTCACAATTTGGGCTTTTTCTTGGAGATTGGCTCTCTATAGGTAATCCCTTCAAATCACCTTAAAATCCAAATTTCTTTCCATAGATGCATCCATCTAGGTGTCCCCTAGCTATAGAAAAAGTTTGGTAAAAATTCGTGTTGATTTGGTGTCCGTATCGGACACGTATCAGTGTAGGATTATAGGTGTTTGATGAAATGTCTCAATGGAGATTTTATTGTTACTTTTGAAATCTTTTTGAACAAATTTGTAGAGCCACATGTGCTATTGGATTTCGTGCATGACTGAGTCAATCATCGGCTTTGTGTTGTGTCGAATGAGGGGCTGGACACGCCGCACAGACTATGCGAGCAGTATCCTGCTACCCGACAGCAAGTTCTCTATGGCTGTGTCACTTGGACACGTGACACTTGGTGGGTGCCTTAGGGCAGTGACTGACACGTCAGCCTCCAAGTGGCGTGACGAGTCGTGTCGTGTCGGCATCGTATTTGTGAGTGCACCGATTTTATGTACACTGTGCAGTAGCCGTGTCTAGGCTCTGATACGCATGTCGTACAGAGCGTAGACATGTCGTGGACACGAAGTGTTGCATCGAGTGTGTAGCCCTACGTGTGGGCTACACGTGGACACAACCACGTGACTCCACGAGCTCGTGGACTCGTCGCACGAGCATGTGCAGTATCCGTGTGTTGGCGAGTGTTCATGAGTGTCTGGACACGTCGTATCCTGTTGTGTGGACACCATACGACTCGTGAGACACACTGATATATGTATGAGTGTTTACCAACCATTAAATTAGGATTTTTACTTGATTTCGTGTTGGATTTGGGTTTTTCCCCATTGTTACTGATACGTGCGTACAGTAACATTTTCCTGAGAAATTATATGTGTTTTATTGATTTCAGATATAGATTTATATGTTATATATATGTGATATCTTATCTGGGTTATTTGATTTTGTGTTGGGGTTTAATGTGGAGCTCAAATTGGATGTGTGAGTGATGATACATGGGTTTAATTGATACCAGGTTTTGTATTTCTAAAATGAAGGATTAGGTATATATGTGATGAAATGAAACGAGGGTTACATGGTATTTTTTTCCTGAGATTTAACCACTTCACTGCTGTACACAAAAAAACCAGACATCAAACTCTCCCCTACCATGATCTGGACATACGATTCACTAGTGTATATGACACTACACACACGCCTACACTTTGCTGAACCTGGGAACACATGAACCTGAGAGTTGTTCACTGCCAACCTATGTTGTAACCTGAGAACACACACTCTCTAGCTTGCAGTACACACACATACACACACCCTAATCACTGTCACACATATTACTCTTGTCCACACACACTCATACATGTGAGACACACACATACACATATTCACATTCATCCCTTGACACCATGTATCCTTAACCCCTTGTATGTAACCCAATACACGCACACACATATATCACTCACTGTCACTATATAACTTACTGTACACACACTCACTGATACACTGTTACTCATGGAACACACACACACTCACCCCCTACTCATATATATACCATGTATGTGCCTTGCTTGTGTACTAGGCACTAGCCTATATGAATGCCTATATATATATATATATATATATATATATATATATATATATATATATATATATATATATATATATATAGTTTGTATTTGTGTGTGTGATAACTTGTTTTGTCCTTTTGATTGTGTTTGAGTGCTAGTCTAGGCTTGGTTAGGCTTAGTGAGACTTGTTGGACTAGGCTTGGACCTGGTATAGCTTGGTTGACCTAGTTTGACTAGTGAAGTTGACTAGAGTTGACTTTAGTCTAGAATGACCTAGAATTAATATAGAATGCATTTTAAAGTTCAATATTACCATTCTAGACATGTTGTGATCTGTGTTGCTCTAAATAGGACTCATCTACTCTGTTTGGACATCTATACACATCGGATACTCAGGATATCAGGCGAGGACATTATCTGACCGTTTCATACTTGATAGGATTTATATTTATGCTCTAGATTACTTTACTTAATGATGTCACGTTGTTAACACGAATTGGTATTATATGGATCCCTTCAAGAGATGTTATCCCCCTCGGGAGCATCGGGATACGTCATGTCATGTGCTTTTCACGTACATCATGTGTTCATGTGCTTTCACCATTCATGTGCACTCTTGTGATTTATGTACTCTCATGTTCACAGAGCCCCTCATGTATACTTCATGTGCACCCATTTATGGGCTTCCATGTGAAATTATGTACAATAACATAACTTGTTTGGATCCTTGTGTATTGATTGGGGTACGGGAGAGTATAAATGGTCATGTGAACAATTCTAAAGTAGTATAATCATGTACAAACTCTTAGTATAATCATGTGCAAATTCAAGCCGTTCACATGTCTATCTTGTACTCAACATCACTAGCCACTGTTAGTTCTTTACTTATAGTAGATATTTTCTTACAGTCAACTCTTTTACTTCATATATATTCTTCAACGTTTTATGTATCTTACTCTATAGCATGCTTATATTTTCTGTCATATTATGAACTACGTGAGATGTATTATGCTCGTTCCTGTCCTGATTGGACCTGTTGAAATATTACAGATGACATTAAGAAGTTCTGTCCTAAGTACTACGGAGCAGGCCTAGATGACACCTGCGAGCTAGACTCCCAGGAGGACCCAGTCCTTGCAGAGGACATTACCCCAGTAGTCTAGGCTAGTTAGCTAGACTAGTTATCTTACTTTATTGTCTTGTCTTATTTTGGATACATTATGTACTTATTTGGGATATTGTTATTCTGGATGTTGTGGAGATGTTATCTTAGATACTTAGACTTCTTCTCCTATTGTATTTCATTTGGCAACTTTCATATCTATCTATCTTATCGTATTTCTACCTTAGCTGTGATTGAGTTGTACATTTCTATATTGTCCTCCGTTCGGAGCGTATATATTGTACATGTACCTTATAATTGTTAGATGTATGTGACATAGGACAATGTTCTACCGCCGACACTGCGGCGTAGGCTGGACGTACTCACTTCTCGTGCCCCTACACTGGATGCAGGTCGTGACAATAAGTATCTAATTAATATTAATAAACCACACTAACGTTATTATTATCACTGACACATATATATAGTACATATAATTATCTAACTATATACTAGTCATAACTAGTCATAATACTCCTACTAGGGCTAACAAAATTCCACAAAATATATAGAAAATATTCTATATTCATTCTGAAATAATTCTCTGTAATTTTGGAAATATATTTTGTATTATTAATATTGTATAAAAACCCGTTTAGAAGTCAATTCATGATCAAACTAATACCAACATTGATAAATCAACGTTATTAGAACTTGCTTAACCATGAATAAACTAACTTTCATATTCTAAACTAAATAGTAAACAATTATTTAAATTATCAAATATTCATTATCATGAGTCGAGGGTCGATAAAATGGAGCATTATATGCAAAAAATTATTTGGGACTCACAAGATGGTAATGTTGATAGTTCATTTTATGGTAGAATTTTGTCCTACAAAGATCGAATGATTCAAGCATTAAAACTAAAAATTATGAAAAAAGCATTGAACAAGAATTGTTTATAATCGAAATACGGTTGTTTTCATATATGATATCAATGGTAAAAGTGAAGTTATAACTTTCACGCACTGAACAGTGTTAATTTTAGACACACATTGGTAAAACGTGTGCTTCGGAAAATCTAGAAAGCATTTTGACATGAAATTTTATTTAAAGGTAGTAGACACATAGGGGAACCCACCATTTGTTGTCCCATAAAGTTTTGATATCTAGAAGTGAAGAAAATTCATTCTCAATTTAGACATACATGTTGTATTTTTGGACTGCAAGGTTGGGTCTACTTTGAGCGGCTGTTGCGGCCTGTAAAAGTGGTTTCCGGTGATGGCCGACCTTGGAAAGGTGGAGGGGGGTCTTGGGCACATCGGGGATGAGGTGGTTGGGTTGGAGATGGTCGACTATGCTCCCAACAGCTGCGAGAATTACAAGAAACAGCAACAGCAGTCGACAATGAAGGGGCTCAGGTTTAGGGTTTGTAGAGGAGATTTTTGGTTTAGTATGCTGTATATATATAGGGTTGATAGGGTCGGTTGTGGGCAGTTCTAGTGCGGGTAGGGTTAAGGTTTGATTTGTTTTAGAAACCAAATACAAGAGAGATTTACATGTGAAGATACAAGTTTTCAAATTTAAAACTTGCATTGATTAAGTTTTTTATTAGATTTGACTCAATTAAAGTCTCCAAAAATATGAAATAAAAAATCTAAGATGACCCTATCTACGTGTGGATGACCTTAACATGTCATCTACAACTTCTTAGACAAGTTTAGGCTCAAAAAGAATTTACCTGATTGGAAAATAGGCTTAAAAAGTTACATAAGGGGTCTTGTGTGCCACTTGAAATAGGACATTGGGCCTCGATTGAGTGGGACACCCTAGGCATGTGTGTAATAGGCTCAAAAATAGTCAAAATCATATATTGGATCGTTTAGGTTGGATCGATGTCGAGTCCCGAATTTAAGTTGTAAGTCATGAAAAATCTCACGGTAGATAACTTCTTGGCCTAAATTGAACCTAGAGTTGTGCTAAGCAAATAGAATACAAGAAAACATATATGAGTGGGACATGATATACCAAATCGAAGATAAACTTGTCTAGGTCAAAACTTATAAAGGAAGTTTCTAGAGTTTGGCATTTCTTGTGCTCCAAAAATCAAAGCTACGGAAGAGTATAT
Source organism: Iris pallida (assembly GCA_029216955.1). Taxonomy (NCBI): domain Eukaryota; kingdom Viridiplantae; phylum Streptophyta; class Magnoliopsida; order Asparagales; family Iridaceae; genus Iris; species Iris pallida. The sequence continues at coordinate 17,495,518 of JANAVB010023800.1, read as the reverse complement.
TTTATAATCGTGAATAAAAGTAGGAAAATATATGCTAATCAATATATAACTCAAATAATATATAAAAAAGACATAAAATATGTCAAAAAAATTAGAGTTCTTACATTACCTTTTCATTTCCTCTTTAAATTTTGAGGACAAAATTTTCTAAGGAGGGTAGATTTGTATACCCTTGAACACCTGTAACTCTTATATATTTTTTTTATTTCTATTTTATATCAAAGTGCAATTAAGTCTATTAGTGGAAAGGGGGCTATTTAAACTCACTGGTAGAATGTGATTAATGCAAACCATAAATAGGAAGGGGGTTTCTTCTAATTACACATTCAAATTCACTGGTAATCAAATTCACCTTCCTACCCATCTCTCTGGATGCAAATCGACAATCATAGAGACAGATTCAAATCTGTCTAAAATAACTTAAATCATATTCCTCACAATCCAACTTAAACTCGTTCTTTTAAAAACAAATCCAAATCAGTGCCTTAATCCAGTCATATTCGAATTTAGCTACAAATATATAAATATATAGCTCCCCAACCCAATAATCAAAATCCCTCTCCTCATCTACGTTCAAAACCTAATAACTCTATTTCTTCTCCAATAAGAGAGCAGCAGTTCGGGTTATCAAAAAAACCAGTCAAACCCTTGTATCGAGCTCTGTTAGATATTTATTCTGCCTTTAGACTTATGGTCTTGAAATTAACATTAAGTATTCGATTCAATGCTTTGGAGAGTCTAATGGGGTTTGCGTCGGCAGAATAATAATATAGGTGTACCCATGTACGAGGAAGGGGTAGCACAGGTGGGGCACTGGTTTGCACCTACCATGAAGTGGTATGTACAGACCCAATTGGGGTCCTAGTAACTAGTGTGGGTGTGTGCTTGGTTAGAGTTAGTATTAATTGTGTTAAAGAGATAGGACATGTGTCTATATCTGTGTGCAGGGGTGTGAGTTCCAGTATGTAATGTATTGGTTATCTGTGCAAGTCGGGACGTTCCTGTGTATAGATATAAGACAGGGTATCTTAAGGGGGTGTCCCAAGTTAAAATTAGAGGGTGTTCCAAACAGGTAATCAGGAGTTCTTGACTTTTGCCTAGCCTTCAAAGATCTATGCACATGTGTACAGGGTTATAAACTGTACCGAGCAGATAAACTATAGGTACCTGCTATATGCAGCAAGGTAGGTAATAGTTAGGTGAGGAAGAGATTAGGAGTATACTCTTGGTATGAGTACTTGAGTATCAGGCAAAAACTGGGCTGCAATCCCTATAGGAGGAAATCTGTATAGGCAATTAGATATGAGTAATAGGTATCAAGGGTGTATCAAAGAGTAATAGGTATCAGTATTAGGTATCAATAATAGGAGTAATAGGTATCAAGGAGTAATAGGTATCAGTAATAGGTATTAGTAATAGGTGTGCATATGGGGAAAATTAGGTATGCCACAAACTTATGCAAGAAAAAGATTAGGAATTTGTATATAGTAGATGGATAGGACAGGGGTGGTTGTATGGGAGTGTATTTGTGTCAAGGGGTGGTGGCTTAAGGAAGTTAATATGGAAGAAACATTTGGTGGCAGTCATGTCGGGAAATGAGTGTGGGTGTAAAATATAGGGAAATGAATTGGTGTATCCTGTATAGTCCTTAGGGATATACTACACTAGGTACAGGAACAGGTAGTAGTTGAGAAACAACTGTGGAAGTATGTATCAGGGTATGTAGCTGTCACGCCCCAGAACCAGAATACTGGAGAGCGGGGGCGTACATAGCCAGCTACGTATATTGAAGTGCAACCCACCTCGCTATATGGTCACGGCTGTCTAGATACATGAGGATTTAACTACAAGACATCAGTCTCCTACGGTCATAAACAAACCTATTGTCTCAATCTCAAGCAATTAATAACAGTTACAAGATGTTAGAGCACCAAATATACAATAGTAAGGCATCCCATACATTACATATTCGGATGATCATAAAGCTAGTCGTACAAAATATCAAGACTAGCAAGAGTTCTGGTCATACATGATCAACACTAGGATTTGTCAATCATGTTACAGCCTATAGACAGACAGTAAATAAAGGTGCAATACGAGCTAACGCGTGCTCGCCGGCTAAACGCCTCAAAAGAATAATTTTACAATAACGTTGGAGGACAAAAAGAAACCCACCCGTTGCCAGGGTTACGCCTGGTGGTCACCATCTGGCTGGAAGGTAGGTAGATCCTCTGGTGCTGCTCCGATATCTGGCCACACAAAACCAGCTGGGTCAGACCCCAGAAAGAGCAAGTGCCACAAAGGAGGCTTCACTTAGGAACTAAAACCAGTATACCACAAATGAATATTAAAGACGATTATAAACGAAACAGATAATAATGAGGATAACAACAGTAAATTGAGTACGAAGAAACCATTCAAGTAGCCAGGTCACAACCCTTAAACCAAATAAGGATCAGGGTTGTAACCCTTCACCTGAATAGAAATCCGTCTCAATTACTTGTTGGTAAAGTATGTAAAACCCCTAACTTTTTTACTATTTTTTTAATTAAATTTGGTACTGATTTAAATTTTTTGTATTGTACGTCGTGTAGTCGTATTGTACGTCGCGCACGAAATTTTATTTTTCGTAATTGCTCGACGAGTGCGAATATATGCGAGCGTACATATTTTAGAAAAACATTTTTTTCTATTTTTATAGTTTCAAGATAATATATATAATAATTATTTTTGCCATTATACCAAATTTCTAAGTTGGTTATTTTAAGCCTTTCTTTCTAATATTTATTAATAACAAATTATATTTCATTATATACTAGAAAAGCATAATTTTGTATAAATAATTATGCATACATATCTCATAATTAATTATTAGTATATTTTAAATATTAAGGTATTTTTGAAATTATTATAATATCAGTTTTGGAAAATATATTTTGAAAATATTGTGGCAATTTAAATCTTGATTTGATTTTTGGATTTATTTAAATAGATTAAATTAATATCTATAATTGAAATTTGATTTATTTGATTTGATTTTAAACTAAAGGGATATAATTTAAATAGGATTTGTATTTGTATTTGGATTTGGATTTGAATTAAATGGATTGAATTATCTAATTTGGATTTTAAATATTTTCCTAATCCAATTGGGAATTTCCACATCCTATAAATAGACAGGTACTCCTCCAATATTTTCTCCACAATATTTCTCCATAAATTCTACCACAAACGTGCGTGCACCGTGTCCGTGTTCCCCGTCCAACTCTTATTCCACCCTTTACAAGTACATTTATTTCCCCATGTCGACAACTCCGACACGATAAATCAAAACCCTAATCCTAATCCTAACCCTCTGCCTCCACCACCATCGTCGGAATGCCGCGACCACAGCCCGACCCTCGACCACGTCGCACCCTCCTCGCCAAACTTCAGCACCACCATCCGCCAACTCCGACCACACCACCACCGTCAGTACCAATCCCGACCAGACCAGATCGCCCTCTTCGGCATCACCATCTTCATCACTATGCCCGCAGCACATCGCTGCCGCCACCCATCATCACCTCCAGATCACCGCTGTCTTCCTCAAAATTTGGTTACCACCTCCTCTTCTGTCCAAGCCGTCAACCACCACCATTGCCTAACCCCATAACCACCATCCGCACCCACGGCATAGCCACATCCTCCTCAGAACTCCCCGACCCATGAACGCCACCACCGTAGTCGACCAAAACCACCCAAAAATATAACAAAACCCAAAGATAATCCCGACCAACTAACCTCCGCCGAGCCCGACCAAGCCTGTCGACGTCCGCACCGGGCCACAGCAGCGTCAAACCCGCTTTCATAGAACCGCTCCTCCTCGAACCCCGTTCCTGCGCGCCTCGACCGCCACCGGAGCGGTGAAGCCCCGGCGAGCTCCTCAACCGTTCCCGTCCGCCCGACCTCCACGCAGACCGCCGCTCCGCCGGAGCCCCGACGAACCCCGTCTTCTTCTCCACCAGTCGCGCTCCGCCCAGACGACCACCACCTGAGCTTGCTCTCTCCGCCTGAACCCTCTCTCCGACTTCCCCACCGTCCTTCGTCGAAACCCCCTCCACTTTCCACTCCCTCCGCCGCGCCGGACCTTCGCTCCGCCGACCGCCTTTCTCTCCGCTCCTCCAATCGCCTCCGTCGTCGCCCACCGAGCCGCCCCCGCCGAGATCGCGCTGCCGCTCACTCCAGCATCTCCCCCTTTCTTTTTCCTTTCTTTTGGAGAGCAGCAGTGACTACTACAGTAGCTTTTTATGTTATTTATTTTATTATTTATTTCTTTGTTTTGTTAAGGTTTGTTTCTTTGTATTTTTTTGGTGTATCTATTATTATTATTATCATCTTTATTATTAATATTATTATTATCATCATTATTATTATTATCATATGGTTATTTTTCTCTGTCTAATAAGTTACTATTATTAGAAATATTTTGTTAGAATTACTATTGGTAGACACCTACAGTATTAATATATGACCATGAGTTTTTAGATCTATTGCTACTAACTATGTATATGTATAAAGCATTAAAGTTTTATGGTAACAAAATATATATTAATCAAATGTTAGTTTAAATAAATTAATTCAAATTAATTTACTCCTAAAATAGTTTCGAAAGTATAAAGTAATTTTTGGTTTGTATCAATTACTCTAACTAACCAAAATTTTCTATCCCAAAACCATACCCTTATAAACTTAGAGTTTTAGCCAAAAATGATTCTTTCCTTGACTTTAGGTCTTTTTCTATAAATATTATTTCACTAATAAAATCTAGTTTTCAAATATTATAAGTATTTTCAAAAATTTGTACTTATATTATTTATCATTCTCCTTTGATTTTCCCCTTTCCATGACTAAACTCATTCTCATATTCCCTCGCCAATATGTCCTTCCTCCTATCGATCCTAACCAAATTGACCGTCCTGGACCCGATGGAACTGTACGTGTCACTACTCGAGGTCACCTTACATAGTTGTTGCACCGAAGTCGCAGTTCGTGCCACATTGATCATTGCAGTACACCAGGCGTCCTACCAGGCAAGACACCTTGCCATTTGCTATTTATTTATTTTAGCTCATATTTCATGCATTATTTATTTTCTTTATGCAAAATAAACTGTGATACATGGCATAACCTATTAGAACTTACTGTTCATTTATATTTTCTACTATGTATTATTTTTCTTACACATTAAACCTAGATTTAAGGGACCATCTTTGTGTGTTGCATTCATTGGCCTTGGCACGTTGTAACACGAAGTAGTGTGTCGCATGTAGAACACGGACATGCGTGACTGGCTGGCCACCGGTGCGTATAAGCCGTGCGATAGGAATAACCGCTAATAGAGGTTGTATGCTAGTTTGACTTAGCGGTTATAGAGGTTTTGTGTTGTGGATACAACATAGTAGGCATTGGGCGGGGAGGACAATTCCTTAGCGAATGGGCTTCGATGCACTTTCCCTTTTGTAACCCGTGAGCTCCGCCGGAGACGCGGATCAGATTACCTATTATTACTGACGGCCACTGACGATTCTGCAGAACGTCATGCTCTTACTGATGGGGCCTCTGGTGCCCAAGGGGGGACTATGCCGATCCTATTCAGCCAGGGCCCATGCGTAGAAAGGATTGTACTTAACTATATTTCACTTAGAACGGTTAAGCTACCTTATCCGTTAGGTACGAGTACTTTTGGTTTGGGTACTTGTATCTGACCGTGGCTTGGAATAATAACTTGTCGCGGATTAGTTCGTAACATCTTGTCCTTGTTTGGTTGTAGGTGTGACTTACTACTTCGATGAGAAGTTATTGAACCTTGTTGGGGTCTGGATACCATATTGGATTCATAGCATGGAAAGATACGTCACCGTGAATTAGTTTACCATCTCCTGTCTTTGTTTGGTTGGGAGGATGGTACGCTCGTTCAATAGGTGTGTATTGGACCATGTTATAAATTCAATTGACTTATTTATTTGAGCAATATTTATTCAGTTATGTCATGATATTATGTGTCTTGTTACGTCCCTCTGAGGACCTGATTATCTCGCCAGGTGTGTGCTCTTGTCTCTTGCAGGTGTTCTAGCTCTAGCCGTGACCATCTCCATTTCTTCGAGGATGATTGCACTTGGATCGTCTTCGCTTCGCTCGCCAAAATTATTTCTTTTCTCATGTATTTTTTTCCTTACTTGTTGGTAGTAGATTTGTCTCCGCCCAACATATTGTACCAAGACAATTCATTATCATTATATGATATCTTTTATTCATTTACTTTTGTGTGGATGAGATTAGTTATGGTTCTACTGCATTTTACAGCTTACGTATATTTATTATACGGCTGGCATGTCTACGTTCCTAGTCCTACGTATTTTGGGACTGGGGCGTTACAAAGTAACAAGATAATAAACGAAGAGAGGACACAGAACTGCTCCGGGAGCCAGGTTACAACCCTTAAACCAAACAAGGACCGGGGTTGTAACCCTTCGCCTGAACGGAACTGAACCCCTAATCTTTATTGTTAAGGCCAGTATAAATAATCATGCTATTGAAGTAAAATAAAACATGACGAGCATGGCATGGGGGAGCAATAAGACAATAAACGAAGAGAGGACACAGAACTGCTCCGGGAGCCATGTTATAACCCTTAAACTAAATAAGGACCGGGGTTGTAACCCTTCGCCTGAACAAAATTGGTCCCCTGATCATTATTGTTAGGCAAGCATAAATAATCATGTCTTTTCATAATCTTGCACAGGATCAGGACAAGTCGAAGCTGGGCTAGACTTCATTCAATCAATCACGGCCAAGCAAAGAGTACGGCTTGATACTTTAACTAACTAGGGTTATCACAAGCCTAGTTACTAGCAAATGCAATGAGATTATCCCAACAGCCACAAGCCCTGCAGACCATCCAGTTTATCTAGGTCGAATGTCCGTTTATGAAGGGTACAATACGTGACTGTGTGCTGGAAATGTGCCATACTCGTCGGTAGGCTACAAGTCCACTTAGTGCGCCCAGATAACGGGATTGCCTGTAGCTGAGAAATCTCTTCATGACTACTGAATTTTTCTAGTTTATTAGCCTTAGTCCATTTTTATAGGTATCCCTGACCGTGGTACTCAGGGAGCCTCATCCTAGACATGATGCAAGACAGTACTGGTTTATTTGTACAAACACAATCGCCCAAAGTTTCCAGGTCATTCATACTTGTCATGACATGCTAGCCATCGTAACAGCCTTCGAGATATATATATCATGTCATGTTCACTGTCAGGAGTGCGCCACGACGGACCACTATCACGTCATGTTATTTTTCAAAAGTGTACCACAACGGGTCACCAACGTGTCAGAAAACATATTTAATTTAACAAGGCACCAACATACATGTAGCACTAAATAATCAAAAGAGGGTGCAGGGACGGCAGGGGGAGTCATGCGGCACAAGGGGCAGGGCGCATGCGGCTGAGAGCCATGCAGCTGGGAATCAAGAGAAGTTCATGCGGCCACAAAAATTCATGCGGCCATGGAAGTTCATACGGCCATGGAAATTCATGCGGCCACGAAAGTTCATGCAGCCATGGAAGTTCATGCGGCTGCGAAAGTTCATGCGGCAGCGAAAGTTTATGCGGCTACGGAAGTTCATGCGGCCACGAAAGTTCATGCAACTGCGGAAGTTCATGCGGCCACGGAAGTTCATGCGGCCACGGAAGTTCATGCGGCTACGGAAGTTCATGCGACTGCGAAAGTTCATGCGGCCACGGAAGTTCATGCGGCTACGGAAGTTCATGCGGCTGCGGAAGTTCATGCGGCCACGGAAGTTCATGCGGCTGCGGAACTGTTCTTCTTCTCTATTAGTCCGAGAAGAAGAACCATACAAGCCATGGTTTCCAAGCTTCATAAAACCTTCATCTAGAGTCCAAATCCGAACTTCCATAGGTCAAAATGGGGCAGAATAAAATTCTCTACAATATGGAACCATCAGAACTTGATAATAACAAGATTAAATAAATCAAAACCCAATAAATCTGAAAATAAAATAAACTTAGATCTACAAGAAATGAGCCATTAAAATTAAAAATACTAAGTATTAAAGTGTGTTAGAATCTCATGAGGAAGAGAATAGAACAATAAAAATGGAGTTCCTCCATGAAGCAAGCTGCGCTTGCCTAAGAGCTTTCTCTCCCTGGTAGGTGAAGAAGTAATGGTGGAGAAGAAGAAGTAAATGAAGAGAGAGAGTAAGAGAATGGGTTAATAAATGGGGATGGTGGTGGTAGGTAAGGGTTGTCCCCTTGGTTCATGATGAACCAATAAACAACCCAAGCCGAACCAAGCCAACCCAAACAAGCCGAACCAAGCCAGGAGACATAAAATACGAGTCAAGATACGTATACGTATTCCAAATACGTAATACGAACTACGGTCATTACAACTCTATCTACCTTAAAAGAATTCTGTCCTCGGAATTTAATTAAGAGGCTAGAGCGGCAAGGACAAGCTATAATAATCGCAAGCTATAACAAGCAGTCTATCATGCAGTCATTTATTCAAACAAGGAATTGAAAGCATAAGGCATAAGGAAGACATTATACCTTACGAGTCAAACAGGTCGGGATATCGCGATCGGATATCATCCTCACGCTCCCACGTCGATTCACCCAAAGAGTGATGACCCCAAGCAACACGAACTAAACTAATAGTCTTGTTCTAGAGTATCTTCTCTCTTCGGTCCAATATAGACACGGGCCTCTCCTTATACGAAAGGTTAGTACCAACAACCAATTTCGAATGATCCAGGATGTGGCTCGGGTCCGGGATATACCGTCGTAGTTGGGATACATGGAATACGTCATGTACCTCACGTAGCAATGGCGGGAGAGCGAGACGATAGGATACATCTCCTACTATCTCCAGAATATCGAACGGCCCTATATACCTAGGACTAAGCTTTCCCCGTATGCCGAAACGAATGACGCCACGGTTAGGCAAAATCCTTAGGAATACATGGTCGTCGACAGAAAACTCAAGAGGGTGCCGATGAGAATCGGCCCAATGACGCTGGCGATCTTGGGCAACTCGAAGATGATCTCTGACTCTCCTGACCACTTCAACGGTCTGAGCAATTATTTTCGGACCGAGAATCTGTCTCTCTCCGACATCGTCCTATGCTAGCGGGGTTCTGCACTTCCTGCCATATAGTGCCTCGAACGGTGCCATCTGGATACTGGCCTAGAAACTGTTGTTGTACGAAAACTCCACCAGGTACAGGTGATCTTTCCACGATCCACCGAAGTCGAGTGTACAAGATCTCAACATGTCTTCCAAGGTTCGTATGGTATGCTCTGACTGACCATCTGTCTGCGGATGATAAACTGAGCTGAACTGGAGGCGAGTTCCCAAACTCTCATGCAGGCTACGCCAAAAGTGCGACGTAAATCTTGAATCTCTGTCCGAGGTGATACTGACTGGTACACCGTGATTCTGACGATCTGTTTGAAGTACATCTCTGTTAGCTGAGCCGTCAACTGACCAACTCTGAATGGGGAAAAATGAGCCACCTTCGTGAGCCTGTCTATAATAACCCAAATAGCATCTCTGCCAGCCGGGGATCTTGGTAATCCAGTCACGAAATCCATGGTTATATGCTTCCACTTCCATTCTGGAATTGGTAAGGGCTGAAGAAGTCCAGCTAGCCTCTGATGTTCAGCTTTAACTTGTTGGCAAACCAAACATCGAGAGACAAACCGGGCTATCTTCCTCTTCATGCCATTCCACCAAAAGTGCTAACGAATATCATGGTACATCTTCGTACCGCCGGGATGAATGGAATACTGTGAACTGTGAGCCTCTGTCCTGATCTCCTATCTGATATCTCCACTAGGTACACAAAGACGCTTTCCATGTCGAAGTGTACCATCTTCATGGATACATAACTCTGGTCTTCGTCCTGCCTCACACTCTGCTCTGAGTCGCTGAAGCTTGGAATCTGCTGACTGCGCCATCCGGATCCTCTCGACTATAGTGGAATGAACTTGTATGCTGGCCATCAATGCCACACTGGTAGGAATGACAACTTCTATTCCCATCTTCTGAAGATCTGCTAACAGCTCTGGTTGTGTTGGTCGAAAATAAACTCCGGTACTCCTGCTCAATGCATCTGCTACAACATTGGCCTTCCCTGGGTGATACTGCAGGTTGACATCATAATCCACAAGTAGCTCTAGCCACCTTGTCTGACACATGTTAAGATCCTTCTGAGTGAAAACATACTTCAGGCTCTTATGGTCGGTGAAAATCTCTATCCTATCTCCATACAAGTAGTGCCTCCATAACTTAAGTGCAAACACTACCGCTGCCAGCTCCAAATTATGGGTTGGGTAATTCCTCTTATGATCATAAAGTTATCGTGACGCATAAGCTATTACCTTCCCATACTGTATCAGGACACATCCTAAACCTCTGCCCGAAGCATCACAATACACTGAGAATACCCTGGCTCCATCTGGAAGTGTGAGAATAGGAGCCGTCATCAAGCCTCGCTTCAGCTTCTCAAAAGAACTCTGGCACTCTGCTGTCCAAGCAAACTGCACATCCTTGCGGGTTAACTGGGTCAATGGCGCTGAAATCCAAGCAAAGTCTGAAACAAATTATCGGTAGTAGCCGGCCAAGCCAAAAAAACTACGAATTTCTGCCACTGTACGGGGTACTGGCCACGTCATAAGAGTCGCGATCTTATGGGGATCCACTTCTACTCCTCCTCTGGTGATGATATGACCCAAGTACGAAATGCGATCGAGCCAGAACTCGTATTTACTAAACTTGGCATACAACTGGTGCTCTCTGAGAATCTGGAGGACAACTCGGAGATGCTGCTCATGCTCCGCTTCACTCTTGATGTAGACTAGGATGTCGTCTAGGAACACAATCACGAACTGATCCAAGTAGGGCATGAAGATGCGATTCATGAGATCCATGAATACAGCTGGCATATTAGTTGCTCCAAATGGCATCACAAAAAACTCCCAATGCCCATCTCTAGACCTGAAAGCTGTCTTCAGGATGTCCTGCTCTCTGACATTGATATGATGATATCCTGAGCGCAAGTCGATCTTAGAGAATACTACTGCCCCCTTGAGTTGATCAAACAATTCATCTATCCTCGGGAGAGGGTATCTGTTCTTGATTGTCACTGAGTTCAAGGTACGATAATCTACACATAATCTGGATGTACCATCCTTCTTTTTCATAAGAAGCATCGGGGCTCCCCAAGGCGATCCGCTAGCACGAATGAATCTCTTGGTTCTAACTTCTTTAATCATTTTGTACAATATCTCTAGCTCTGACGGTGCCATCCTGTAGACTCTCTCTGATACTGGGGCTGATCCGGGAATCAAGTCGATGGTGAACTCGATCTCTCGCTCTGGCGGCATTCCTAGAAGCTCTTCGGAGAAAACATCTGGAAACTCCTCGACTATCCGAGTTAACTGCACTACTGCTACTGCCATCCACAATACTGGAGGAGAAGGTTCAACTTCGCCTCGGAAGAAGGAAAACTCCAGCTCGCCTGGAATGCTAAAAATAACCCTGCCAATATGGCAGTCTATCCTAGCATACTGGTCCCTCAACCAATCCATCCCTAAGACCACATCATAATCGGCCATCGGGAACTCTATCAATCTAGCGGGGAATTCTCTACCGCTAACTACGATCCGACACGAGAAAAACACTCTATCTACTCCCACAAGTCTCTTACCAGTAAGTATATTGAGCCTTACTGATAATGACTCGGGCTCCAGTCCTATCCGTGTCGCGAATCGTACAGACATAAATGAATGCGAGGCACCAGAATCAAAAAATACTGAAGCTGGAAAGGTGTTGACGAGAATAGTACCTGCCACTACCTCTCCTAGTGCTAATCCTTCCTCTCCCATGGTCAAATCCAGCACTTGACCATGTCCTCTGGATGCGGGTCTCCTCTGCTGAAAATTTCTCTGCCTGATCTGGATCAGGGCTTAGGCTTGGGATACTGCTACGGTCTCTGCTGCTGGAATGCCTGGGCCTGCATCGACAATGGCCTCGGGAACGGGTACTGTAGCAGCTGCTGCTGTTGGACAGGTGCTGGTCCTCTAACTGAAGGACTAGAGAAAGCTGATGATGAACTTCCTCTGTTCGGGCAGTTCCCAACCCTGTGGTCTGGGGCACCACAAACCAAGCACAAACCCTGTGCTCTGCGACACTCTGATACCACATGCCCCGGCTTCCTGCAGTGTGAACATCCTATTGCGGAAGACTGCTTCTGCTTCTGCTGCTGAGGGTACGTCGGGGAGGAATGTCAAACCGACGCCACTGAGGTCGCCCACCTCGGAGCTTCAATGGTCAAAGCCCTGGCTGTCGGGGCTGGTACTGATGACTGATTCATCTGACCGGGATCGCTTCCGACCTCCGGTCCTATCCACGATCCTCTGGGAGGTATACTCATGCCTCCTAGCTACTCTCAATACTGCATCAAAAGTCTGATGCTGAAACTGCTCTACTGCCAATAAAATATCCAGATGAAGCCCCTGCTGGAACCGCTGGGCCCTATCGAACTCGGTCGCTACCAAGGTGGGAGCAAACTGACTGAGTCTCAAAAACTCGGCCGCATATCCGTTGACCCTCCTGTCCATCTGCTTCAGATTGGTGAACCTCGTCTGTAGATCGTATCGAGTTACAGCATCGAAATACTTGGTCTGGAATCTCTCTCTGAATACTGTCCAAGAAATGGGTATCAATAATCCAATGGCCTGCGCCGCCCACCAGCTGCGGGTAAGATCCAATAACTACCCGGCGTACTACAGCCACCTTCTCAGCTTCTGGAGTCCTGGCTGCTTCTAGAATCACCTTTGTGTCCTAAAGCCAAGCATCAACAGTGATAGCATCTTCAGTACCATCGAAAAATGGAGGGTTCAAGCGCTTGAAGCTGTTGGCCGCGTTGTTACCCTGATGACCTCCTCTGGTCAAAGCATCTGCCACCGCCTGGTGCAAGGCATCTCCTTAACGATCCTGGGAAGCTAATAATAACCTGATGAGACCCATCAAAGTGCCATCATCAGGCTCTGCAAGCTGGATGGGCTAAACTGGTAGCTCTCCTCCAATAGGCACGACTCTGGAGGCTACTCCTGAATGCTGGGCTTGATCTCCGGGTTGCTGCTGGTCTGCGGAAGGTGCTCCGCCTTGCTGATCAGCAGGTCCAGGAACGATGCCGCTGAAGAAGACGACATAGGGAACAATAAGGAAGGACCAGGACAGATCAATGATACAAGCATGTGATCAGGTCAAGATTATAGGGATTCAGAAGATACGAGCAGAGATCAAGGGCGAGTACTGATTGAGACATCTATTCGGTAAACCCTCATATATCTTGATTTACAAGACCTGTATGGGCCACCACTTAAACCATGTCACACCCCAGAACCAGAATACTGGAGAGCGGGGGCGTACATAGCCAGCTACGTATATTAAAGTACAATCCACCTCGCTATACGGTCACGGCTGTCTAGATACATGAGGGTTTAACTACAAGCCATCAGTCTCCTATGGTCATAAATAAACCTATTGTCTCAATCTCAAGCAAGTAATAACAGTTACAAGATGTCAGAGCACCAAATATGCAATAGTAAGGTGCCCCATACATTACATATTCGGATGATCATAAAGCTAGTCGTACAAAATGTCAAAACTAGCAAGAGTTCTGGTCATACATGATCATCCCTAGGATTTGTCAACAGCCCGTAGGCAGACAGTAAATAAAGGTGCAATACGAGCTAACACGTGCTTGCCGGCTAAACGTCTCAAAAGAATAATTTTACAATAACGTGGGAGGAAAAAAAGAAACCCACTCGTTGCCAGGTTACGCCTGGTGGTCACCATCTGGCTGGAAGGTAGGTAGATCCTCTGGTGCTGCTCCGATATCTGGCCACACAAAACCAGCTGAGTCAGACCCAGAAAGAGCAAGTGCCACAAAGGAGGCTTCACTTAGGAACTAAAACCGGCATACCACAAATGAATATTAAAGATGATTATAAACAAAATAGATAATAATGAGGATAACAACAGTAAATTGAGTACGAGAAAACCATTCAAGTAGCCAGGTCACAACCCTTAAACCAAATAAGGACCGGGGTTGTAACCCTTCACATGAATAGAAATCCGTCTCAATTACTTGTTGGTAAAGTAACAAGATAATAAACGAAGAGAGGACACAAAACTGCTCCGGGATCCAGGTTACAACCCTTAAACCAAACAAGGACCGGGGTTGTAACCCTTCGCCTGAACAGAACTGGACCCCTGATCTTTATTGTTAAGGCCAGTATAAATAATCATGCTATTGAAGTAAAATAAAACATGACGAGCATGACATGGGAGGGCAATAAGACAATAAATGAAAAGAGGACATAGAACTACTCCGGGAGCCAGGTTACAACCCTTAAACCAAACAAGGACCGGGGTTGTAACCCTTCGCCTGAACAGAACTGGTCCCCTGATCATTATTGTTAAGGCAAGCATAAATAATCATGTCTTTTCATAATCTTGCACAAGATCAGGACAAGTCGAAGCTGGGCTAGACTTCATTCAATCAATCACAGCCAAGCAAAGAGTACGGCTTGATACTTTAACTAACTAGGGTTATCACAAGCCTAGTTACTAGAAAATGCGATGAGATTATCCCAACAGCCACAAGCCCTGCAGACCATCCAGGTTATCCAGGTCGAATGTCCGTTTATGAAGGATGCAACACGTGACTGTGTGCTGGAAATGTGCCATACTTGTCGATAGGCTACAAGTCCACTTAGTACGCCCAGATAACGGGATTGCCTGTAGCTGAGAAATCTCTTCATGACTACTGAATTTTTCTAGTTTATTAGCCTTAGTCCATTTTTGTAGGTATCCCTGACTGTGGTACTCAGGGAGCCTCATCCTAGACATGATACAAGACAGTACTAGTTTATTTGTACAAACACAATCGCCCACGGTGTCCAGGTTATTCATACTTGTCATTACATGCTAGCCGTCGTAACAGCCTTCGAGATATATATATCATGTCATGTTCACTGTCAGGAGTGCGCCACGATGGGCCACTATCACGTCATGTCATCTGTCAAAAGAGTACCACAACAGGTCACCAGCGTGTCAGGAAATATATTTAAATTAACAAGGCACCAACATACATGTAGCGCTAAATAATCAAAAGAGGGTGCAGGGACGGCAGGGGGAGTCATGCGGCACAAGGGGCAGGGCGCATGCGGCTGGGAATCAAGAGAAGTTCATGCGGCCACGAAAATTCATGCGGCCACGGAAGTTCATGCGGCCACGGAAGTTCATGCGGCTGCGAAAGTTCATGCGGCTGCGAAAGTTCATGCGGCCGCGGAAGTTTATGCGGCCACAGAAGTTCATGCGGCCATGGAAGTTTATGCGGCTACGGAAGTTCATGCGGCTGCAGAAGTTCATGCGGCTGCAGAAGTTCATGCGACTGCGAAAGTTCATGCGGCTGCGGAAGTTCATGCGGTCACGGAAGTTCATGTGGCCACGGAAGTTCATGCGGCTGCGGAACTATTCTTCTTCTCTATTATTCCGAGAAGAAGAACCATGCAAGCCATGGCTTCCAAGCTTCATAAAACCTTCATCTAGAGTCCAAATCCGAACTTCTATAGGTCAAAATGGGGCAGAATAAAATTATCTACAACATGAAACCATCAGAACACGATAATAATAAGATTAAATAGATCAAAACCTAAGAAATTCAAAATTAAAATAAACTTAGATCTACAAGAAATGAGCCATGGAAATTAGAAATAATAAGTATTAAAGTGTGTTAGAATCTCATAAGGAAGAGAATGGAACAATAAAAATGGAGTTCCTCCATGAAGCAAGCTGCACTTGTCTAAGAGCTCTCTCTCCTTGGTAGATGAAGAAGTAATAGTGGAGAAGAAGAAGTAAATGAAGAGAGAGAGTGAAGGAATGGGTTAATAAATGGCAATGGTGGTGGTAGGTAAGGGTTCTCCCCTTGGTTCATGATGAACCAATAAACAACCCAAGCCGAACCAAGCCAACCCAAACAAGCCGAACCAAGCCATCAGACATAAAATACGAGTCAAGATACGTATACGTATTCCAAATACATAATACGAACCACGGTCATTACAACTCTACCCATCTTAAAAGAATTTCGTCCTCGAAATTTAATTAAGAGGCTAGAGCGGCAAGGACAAGCTATACTAATCGCAAGCTATAACAAGCAGTCTATCATGCAGTCATTTATTCAAGCAAGAATTTGAAAGCATAAGGCATAAGGAAGACATTATACCTTACGAGTCAAACAGGTCGGAATATCGCGATCGGATATCATCCTCACGCTCCCACATCGACTCACCCAAAGAGTGATGATCCCAAGCAATACGGACTAAACTAATAGTCTTATTCTTGAGTATCTTCTCTCTCCGGTCCAATATAGACACGGGCCTCTCCTCATACGAAAGGTTGGTGCCAACAACCAATTCCGAATGATCCAGGATGTGGCTCGGGTCCGGGATATACCGTCGTAGTTGGGATACATGGAATACGTCATATACCTCACGTAGCGATGGCGGAAGAGCGAGACGATAGGATACATCTCCTACTCTCTTCAGAATGTCGAACGGCCCTATATACCTAGGACTAAGCTTTCCCCGCTCGTCGAAATGAATGACGCCACGGTTAGGTGAAATCCTCAGGAATACATGGTCACCGACAGAAATCCTCAGGTTACATATAAATGATGGACCTAGAAGTTAAACAATAATAGGTAAGTTTTTATTTTCTTAAATTCACCTATTGATATGGATAATCCGTATATAGGTTCTTTAGACAATGACTAAGTGCCTAATCTGTATCATCAGCACAAGACAATAGACAAGTACATATACTGATTGCTTTCATTTCCTGATAGTTTTTCCATCATATATTATACATATGCATCTCTTATTTTCTGACACGCATGTTACACGGGATTTGTATTATGGATTCCATAAATATATCGTGTTTTGTGATTACTATGCTCATAAATATTGTTTTTACATGATTATCGTGTTCGTGACTTGTTTGAATCCATGAGTACTAATCGGGCAAAAAAATATCTCAGTAGATGTGTGAACTACCCTTTCCATTCCATGGTCTTTTGTAATAAATAGCAGCCATACACGACACGTACGGTTGGCCAGATTTACCCTTAGTCGTTCACATGTTGAACATAATATTTCAAAAAACTTAAACAGGTGTCGATTTTACTTGGCTCATCTTGCTTTCGTCATCACATGCCATGCTATCATATTTACATGTTTCCTTCTAGTTGCTATGTCATGTCATAGAGTTTACCTGTTTCTTTTACCTGCCATATCATGCTGTCAATTTTTTTCTGTTAGTTTATATCACATATGTTATTTTCATATTATGTAATTTCTATCATGTTTTGAATAGCCTATCATATATGTACTTGTTTTAATCCTAACTAGATAACTATTTATAGGCAATAAGTTAGAGGACTTATGCCCCCACTTATTATGGTCTTACTGAGCATACTACAGGAGAGGCTGACCTTGACATACAGGGTGATCAGGAGGCGACCTTATCCGAGTTGCCATATGTAGATAATAATTAGTTAGATGACATTTAGTTGTGACCAAATTTATCTCTGGGAACCTTTTTGGTTATTTATTTTCCTTAAGGATTATTTTGACATGGACCATCAGATTGCAATTAGTATTCTTTGACTCTTTAAAATTATTTATTTTCATTCGTTTTCTATCTATCCTCTCTAACTCTGTGATTAAATATACTTCAATTGTTTTTGATCCATCTGTGTAATTGGAAGTGATATGGAATATATATAAACTGTGTGGTTTCGTTGGATGAATTTATTATGGTTTAGACAACGTTCTACCTCCGACACTGCGACATAGGTTGGATATACCTACGACTCATTCTCAAATTTCTGGGTGCAGGTCATGACAGAAAGTAGGATAAAATGTTTAACTTTAATAACTAAACAAAATATTTTTAACAGGTACAAAGGGGTGAGGACGCCAACATGGTGATCGTCTTCTTAGCTACCCATCGGAAGGATGGAAACCTCATCAATGAGAGGGCCACACAAAGCTATATAAGTATTACTTATATTTTGTTAACTTTAATTTAACATGGAAACTATGTAAATAGATATCTATATAGTTAGTAATAAGTACCTTAGATATTAGAAACTATTAACGATTGGATAGCAAAAAGTATGCTTATCGAGATGCGTACTATTCTAGGATTAGTATCTTAGGCTACGTGAGTGGACGAGTTCTAGTGCACCTGCAGAGGGGGCTGGTACTTCCTCATAGCCTTCTTCAGCTCCGTCAGGGGACGAGCTCTTGATGACCGTCATTGGTGTTCTTCAGAAGGGTACTTACTACGTGTCACGACCCGCACCCTAGAGTTAGGGCACGAGAACGTAACAACGCCCAGCCTACGCCGCAGTGTCGGCGGTAGAACGCTGTCCTAGATCTCAATGCATATAACAGTATAAGACTAAACAGTTTATACTCCCTGAATGGGGGTGACATAGCAGATACAGTCTCAATCACATCTAAGGTAGAGCATGATAAAGATAGATAAAACATAAAATCCAAAAGAGATACAGGAGATAGAAGTCTAAGTGTCTATGATACATAAACCCATAAATACATCTCAAAACTCAATACAGTAATCCACAAAGTAAAATACAACTCCAGACAAAATGAAATAACTACCTAAACAACCTCTAATGTGTCTCCTCTAGGCTAGCAGGCACCTCCAGGCTATCTATAAAATTTATCAACAGGTCTAGTCAGGACGGGAGCGAGCACAAACATCTCACGCAGTTCATATCGAGTTAGAAAATATAAAGCATACAATAGAGTAAAGTACATGAAACGCTGAAAGAAGAATGTATAGAAAACAGTATAGAATTAATAACAGGAAATATCTAAATATGATAAGTAAGAACTGTAAGGAACATGTGATTTAGAGTACAATCTGGTTATGTAAACGGGCTAGGAAAATACAATGGTAACTCCATTGTACGTGGGTGTACAATAGACATATATAATAGTTATACAATGTTGTACAATAGGATTTGAGTACATAACCAATTCTACTCCCCCTCCCCAATCAATACAAAAGGATCTACTCCAGTTACGTTATCTTATACAATAGTGTACAATGTTATACAATAGATATACAATGTTATACAATAGTGTACAATGGTCTATCCCTGGGGCTCGTATGATAATGAGAGTACAATATGCACAATGAGTATACAAGGATATGGATATTCAATAAATACAATATGGAAGTGAAACGCACGTCACAATATGTATTTAGTGAATACAAGGAGATAACATCTCAAAAGAAGATCCATATAGTACCAATCCGTGATAACAGTCGTGTCAGCATCAAGTACAGTAATCTAGAGCAAGAATGTAAATCCATACAAGTATGAAACGGTCAGAGAATGTACTCGCCTGATGTCTGAATGTCCAAAGTAAATATACTGTCCGAGGAGAGGTGTCTGGCTCCTAATTAGAACAGCACAAGTCACAACATGTCCAGAAGGGTAATATAAAGTACTACAATGCATTCTACATGAATCTAGGTCAAGCTAGGCCAAAGTCAACCCTTGGTCAACTCTGGTCAACTGTACTAGTCAAACTAGGTCAAACTAGGTCATGTCCTAATCCAGTAAGTCTTACTAGGCCTAACCAAGACTATTCTAGCAAGTACACATCAATACAAGGCTATACAAGCCAACATACACCCAACTCTATATAGCATGCAATTATTCAATACTCAAATAGGCAAGAATTTATATTGGATATACACTAGGTAATCTATTACTTTAAGCTATATATGTCTACACATATATAAACATGCATATATTAGTATTCAACATTAGGTCTATAATCATGACATTTCAAATGGTTATATAAACTTATATATTACAACACAATATGCTAACATATATATAATATACATACATAGCTAAGTTAACTATATTCATAAATACTTATTTAAGAGGCTATGTGTGTGTATGTGAACATGGCAAAGGGGCAAGTGAGGGTTAAATAGGCATACAAAGTGTATACATATCAAAGAGTGTCAAAGTGTAAGTGAACAATGTGTCAAGTGTGATAGTGTCAACATAGTGTAAGGGGGTACATGAGGTAATATAGGATTTGTGTTAACATAGAACATTACATCTCATTAACTTGTATATTGCATACATTACATCTATTATTACATTACATTCATGCTTGCATTCATTCATCATTCATTTATTCTCTTGCACTACTATATGCACCATACATTACATACTATGGAACCTACATATTCATTACAAGCCATACTTATACATGCTTACATTAGATAGGATACTTACACCTCATACATCATTTATTTAAACATTTACTCATGCTTGCATTCTCTATTTAGTTACATAATGTATATACATTAACATGGGTTAAAATCAAATAGAATATTATATTACACACAAGGGTGCACAAAATGCATATGCCGAATAGTAACTCCTACTAATAATGAATACTGTACTATCTCAGCATGAATTAAACTCTATGATTAAAGTATGTTATAGATCTATGTGTTAGCTTTCCGAAACTTTAAACGGATCGCGTTTTCGTTTTCGGAAACTCCCGGAATCGCGAAAACACCGAGAACGCATTTGTCTTTCATACAGCTGACACTCAAATAATTCTCCAGAATGTTACAGAAAGAATTAGGCCTATTAATACATGTTTTTGGAAAGCTAACTTCAATACGCTTCTTTTAAAAAAAACGGGAGATTAAACTGAGCTTTGACCTAGAAGTTATGACATTTCGAAGTTAGGGCTGAAATTAAAAACGTGGATAAAAATCATGACGGATTTAGATAGTTTGAGCCAAAAGAATACACAATATATATCCTAATTATCCACAACAATAATAGCAATAATAATATGAGGAACCACACTCACAAACTTGATTATATAATCATCATGAACCATTTATTCATATATAATATAGATACACTCTCATTACAATATATATATATATAAATCTATATATGTAACATGAACACATCCACAACACAAAGGACACTCCTATGACCTCCAAATGGACACAAAATAGACGCAAATGGAGATACAACCATGGGGGTCATTCCTATGGGTTCAAAATAGACCTAAATGCATGAGGAAATGAAAAGGAGAAGGGATTTATACCTCCCGGTAGATCGAATCGAAGAAAAACCTTCCCGGAGCGACACCGACACGTAGAGATTCCAAAAGGACACGAACGAGCTCCGAATCCTCCCAAACTTGGGTAGCTTCCTCCTTGACTAGAATGGAGAAGGAAAGAAGAAGATTTGGTGGTGAAATGGAAGGATTTGGTGGAGAAATTGCTAGGGATTGCTCTCTAGAATTTGGGGAAGAACAAGAGAGAGAAAAATAGATGGATAATGACAAATGGGAGGCTCAACCCTATCCTTATTGTGGCTGGCCATAAAGGTGGTTTTGTCCTATTAGGAAAAGTCCAAAGCCCCTACTAACCTATTCTATGAGTATTAGGAAAGGGCTAATTGGTTGGGGCTAAATTAGTCATTCTAAAGTCTCTAATCACACTAACCTTATCCAAAATAATTAGTCTAACCTCTAACTAAAATATTTCTATCATGTGGACTAAAATTAATATCATGTGGGCCATGCCTAACTAGTATGTGGGTCCCACTAGAGTCAAACTACCCCCGGGTCCCCGTTTCAAGTCGGATTGAGTTGAAATTTGAACCCGACTCAAATAACCCAAAACAATATCATAAATAATAAAATAATATCAAAATAATTCAAAGAGGTCAAATGCAAAAATATTCTTAGGCAAAAAATGATATTAAAATATCATAATCACATGGTTAGGCTCTAGGTCAAACAGTCTCTAGGGTTTCACTAGCAAAACGTCAAAACCACAAGTCATTGATTTAAATAATATTAAAATAATTTAAAATCACCAAAATTATATCATGAATTAAATATCATTATTAAAATAATTATAAACACAAATTTCAAATTACCCCCAATCAGAAAATTAAAATAAAATAAAAAAAATCAACCCAGAATTTAGGGTGCTCACATCCTACCCACCTTATAAAATTTTGTCCTCGAAATTAAAATGTTCGTAATCCTTCTAGGTCAAACCCCCACAATCAAATCCCAGAACTTAAATAAATCATACCATCAAAAGGACGACATACAGGGTCATGGCATACGGTGGTAGTGAAAGTCTCATCTAGGTATTCTAGTCATGCTAAACCAAAACGGTCATAGGGTATCAAAACACACAAGCAATCTAGGGTGCTAAACAAAAGTTACAAAAACAACAAACCATCAAAACTGTAAGGCAGTCTACCATCCTATATAAAACTGATACTTATCATAAAAATAAAGAAAAGTAACTACCCATTATCTTTAAAGGGTTTCAGAAAAAAAGAAAAAAAAAAGAAAATCAAAATCAAAGTTAAGGAATGAAAGCCAATTCCATAGAAAATTTCCAATCACAATACATATTAAGAATATTTAGTCTTGATACGATCTAAGTTGATCAAATTGGAGGAAAATCAAGATTTAGGCAATATGGAGGACAGGTTCAACAAAGTCTGAGATCGAGCATACAAGGATAGAGATTCAGGTCACAATCAAATTTAATTCAATTAAGTACAACCCAAGATATAAATATGATAAGAAAAGATAATCGAAGTCGATTTGGTCGGATTAAGGAAACTAGGATTCAATGATATTGAAAAACTCCTTTTAGAGAAAACAGGAAAAGATTTCATACGAAGTCAGCAAATCATCCCTCTCTAATACTATCAGTTTATCATTTGCTAAACCATATTCTTTTTTTTCTCACAAGTCCCAATATAAAAATCAACCTCTATATAACTATCATCGAAATTTTATAACCTTCAGTCATCTAAACCTTTACCACAATCACCATAGACAAAATCTTTAAGTTCCAAACATTTTCCACGAAACATACCCCTCTTTTAGGAGTCAACACTTATTCATTTAATCAAATTTCAAATTCCTTCACCTCATTTTAAATTAGATCCAAAACCTCTAAATCCAGTTTATGGAATCCTTGGACTTGTTTAAATCGAGTCTCATATTCACTAAACTCCAATACCACTATGTCACACAAAATTTATTCTTTTTTTATAAATCAACCTTCATATTTTATTCAACGTTCACCTTCAAGTATTTTTTTTTGAATTCTACAATTTTTTCCAATCATCTAAAATAATTTCTATAACGTAAAATCCTTGTGTTCTCTCTGTCTCTAGTCACCATCTTACAATATCTAGTTCAATTTCGCATAATCATTTTATTCGATTAAATTCTCCTTTCCATCTTTAAATTTCTACATAGCCTTGTAATAGTTCCCAAGAATCAATAACAAAGATTTTTAAGTTCTCAAAACTAGGTTGACCTTAAACATCCTCATTAGTTTTGAAATACATCCATGAATTATTCATAACCCACTTTCTGTGATTGTTTCTAAATTGATAACATTTATCCCTCGATTTCATTTTAAACCTTTACCACATCTCCATTTCAAATTTTTCATATTTGACATCCAACACTCTGATTCCTACAAAATCATCATATGATAACCAATTACATCATTTCCGAACTAGATGATTTATATCACTTTCTCAACATTTCTCAGATAAAAATGATATAAAGATTCAAGAGTTTTCAAGGTATAGCTGACAGAATTATATATGAGACAGGAAATTGATATAATCAGGACAGGTATATAAGACAAGGAATGATGGTAGTAAAAATATTGACAGGAAAAGAATGATAATAGAATCTGTTCTGCTTATCTATTTAAAAAGGGACCCATTTTTTTTGAAACAAGAATTATAATACCAAATCCAAAATGAGGCCTAGCAAAATCATTGGTTTATTGTATTAAGAAGAAATAAATTTTTGTAAGAAGTTACACAAGGTTTATAAAAATAGCTAAAGCTACATCCTAAGTAAACAATGAGAAACAAAACAAACAAAACAACAATAATTCCTTCTCTTTTTTTTTGAATGACTGAAACAAAAGTAGCAAAAACATGTTCGAAAATATTTAAGGTACAATCTGATAATCATATGCGTCTATCTAAAATTATGGTACTCTAAATCCTCGTCATACTAGTGAGCAAGGCTACGATAATCACAGAGTCCTTGACTTATGCACATACCTCTAGAATTATGGTATTTAACATTTTTGCGATGCCGCTAGCTTGGCTGCGAAAACCTTAAATTTCCACACCCGAGAAATATATCCAAAATCAGACTATATGTCCTCACCATGCTGGCTAATGTGACTATATAAGACAAGATTTCCATAACTTAGATGACATAGCCCATATAATTTTATCTTGCCAAAAATTAAATTAAATCAACAATGAATACAAAAAAAAATCAAATTTAACAACGAACATCAAAATTCAGAAATGAACAAAATCCTTCAAATCATATAACTACAAACTCGGATGCTACAGTTAACATCAAGATTCAAATTCCACAACCTTCATCAAATTCAATAAATACAAACTCAAATTCAATAATAATACATCAAAATCAAATTCAACAACAGAAAGTAAAGATAAATCAAATCAAGGAAAAAAAGAATTTTTAAATCGGAATTAAACAAGATTCTCAAGGGTCGTCCCAGGAATCTCTCAAGGGATCCTAATTGTGATTGAGTATCTTCAAGATATATCATATTCCTACTGCAGACTGTAGTGGTACTCAAGTTCGAATACCACTACATAAACTCGACCTGCATGGGCCACCACTAAAAACGTGCCACGACCCGCACCCTAGAGTTAGGGCACGAGAACGTAACAACGCCCAGCCTACGCCGCAGTGTCGGCGGTAGAACGCTGTCCTAGGTCTCAATGCATATAACAGTATAAGACTAAACAGTTTATACTTCCCGAATGGGGGTAACATAGCAGATACAGTCTCAATCACATCTAAGGTAGAGCATGATAAAGATAGATAAAACATAAAATCCAAAAGAGATACAGGAGATAGAAGTCTAAGTGTCTATGATACATAAACCCATAAATACATCTCAAAACTCAATACAGTAATCCACAAAGTAAAATACAACTCTAGACAAAATGAAATAACTACCTAAACAACCTCTAATGTGTCTCCTCTAGGCTAGCAGGCACCTCCAGGCTATCTGTAAAATTTATCAACAGGTCCAGTCAGGACGGGAGCGAGCACAAAACATCTCACGCAGTTCATATCGAGTTAGAAAATATAAAGCATGCAATAGAGTAGAGTACATGAAACGCTGAAAGAAGAATGTATAGAAAACAGTAGAGATTTAATAACAGAAAATATCTAAATATGATAAGTAAGAACTGTAAGGAACATGTGATTTAGAGTACAATCTGGTTATGTAAACGGGCTAGGAAAATGCAATGGTAACTCCATTGTACGTGGGTGTACAATAGACATATACAATAGTTATACAATGTTGTACAATAGGATTTAAGTACATAACCAATTCTACTCCCCCTCCCCAATCAATACACAAGGATCTACTCCAGTTATGTTATCTTATATAATAGTGTACAATGTTATACAATGGATGTACAATGTTATACAATAGTGTACAATGGTCTATCCCTGGGGCTCATGTGATAATGAGAGTACAATATGCACAATGAGTATACAAGGATATGGGTATTCAATAAATACAATATGGAAGTGAAACGCACGTCACAATATGTATTTAGTGAATACAAGGAGATAACATCTCAAAAGAAGATCCATATAGTACCAATCCGTGATAACAGTCGTGTCAGCATCAAGTACAGTAATCTAGAGCAAGAATGTAAATCCATACAAGTATGAAACGGTCAGAGAATGTACTCGTCTGATGTCTGAATGTCCAAAGTAAATATACTGTCCGAAGAGAGGTGTCTGGCTCCTAATTAGAACAGCACAAGTCACAACATGTCCAGAAGGGTAATATAAAGTACTACAATGCATTCTACATGAATCTAGGTCAAGCTAGGCCAAAGTCAACCCTTGGTCAACTCTGGTCAACTGCACTAGTCAAAACTAGGTTAAACTAGGTCATGTCCTAATCCAGTAAGTCTTACTAGGCCTAACCAAGACTATCCTAGCAAGTACACATCAATACAAGGATATACAAGCCAACATACACCCAACTCTATATAGCATGCAATTATTCAATACTCAAATAGGCAAGAATTTACATTGGATATACACTAGGTAATCTATTACTTTAAGCTATATATGTCTACACATATATAAACATGCATATATTAGTATTCAACATTAAGTCTATAATCATGGCATTTCAAATGGTTATATAAACTTATATATTACAACACAATATGCTAACATATATATAATATACATACATAGCTAAGTTAACTATATTCATAAATACTTATTTAAGAGGCTATGTGTGTGTATGTGAACATGGCAAAGGGGCAAGTGAGGGTTAAATGGGCATACATAGTGTATACATATCAAAGAGTGTCAAAGTGTAAGTGAACAATGTGTCAAGTGTGATAGTGTCAACATAGTGTAAGGGGGTACATGAGGTAATATAGGATTTGTGTTAACATAGAATATTACATCTCATTAACTTGTATATTGCATACATTACATCTATTATTACATTACATTCATGCTTGCATTCATTCATCATTCATTTATTCTCTTGTACTACTATATGCACCATACATTACATACTATGGAACCTACATATTCATTACAAGCCATACTTATACATGCTTACATTAGATAGGATACTTACACCTCATACATCATTTATTTAAACATTTACTCAAGCTTGCATTTTCTATTTAGTTACATAATGTATATACATTAACATGAGTTAAAATCAAATAGAACATTATATTACACACAAGGGTGCACAAAATGCATATGCCGAATAGTAACTCCTACTAATAATGAATACTGTACCATCTCAGCATGAATTAAACTCTATGATTAAAGTTTGTTATAAATCTATGTGTTAGCTTTTCGAAACTTTAAACGGATCGCGTTTTCGTTTCCGAAAACTTCCGAAATCGCGAAAACACCGAGAACGCATTTGTCTTTCGTACAGCTGACACTCAAATAATTCTCCAGAAAGTTACAGAAAGAACTAGGCCTATTAATACATTTTTTTGGAAAGCTAACTTCAATACGCTTCTTTTAAAAAAAACAGGAGATTAAACCGAGCTTTGAGCTAGAAGTTATGACATTTCGAAGTTAGGGCTGAAATTAAAAATGTGGATAAAAATCATAACGGATTTAGATAGTTTGAGCCAAAAGAATACACAATATATATCCTAATTATCCACAACAATAATAGCAATAATAATATGAGGAACCACACTCACAAACTTGATTATATAATCATCATGAACCATTTATTACATATATAAATATAGATACACTCTCATTACAATATATATATATATATAAATCTATATATGTAACATGAACACATCCACAACACAAAGGACACTCATATGACCTCCAAATAGACACAAAATAGACACAAATGGAGATACAACCATGGAGGTCATTCCTATGGATTCAAAATAGACCTATATGCATGAGGAAATGAAAAGGAGAAGGGATTTATACCTCCCGGTAGATCGAATCGAAGAAAAACCTTCCCGGAGCGACACCGACACGTAGAGATTCCAAAAGGACATGAACGAGCTCTGAATCCTCCCAAACTTGGGTAGCTTCCTCCTTGACTAGAATGGAGAAGGAAAGAAGAAGATTTGGTGGTGAAATGGAAGGATTGGTGGAGAAATTGCTAGGGATTGCTCTCTAAGAATTTGGGGAAGAACAAGAGAGAAAAAATAGATGGATAATGACAAATGGGAGGCTCAACCCTATCCTTATTGTGGCTGGCCATAAAGGTGGTTTTGTCCTATTAGGAAAAGTCCAAAAGCCCCTACTAACCTATTCTATGAGTATTAGGAAAGGGCTAATTGGTTGGGGCTAAATTAGTCATTCTAAAGTCTCTAATCACACTAACCTTATCCAAAATAATTAGTCTAACCTCTAACTAAAATATTTCTATCATGTAGACTAAAATTAATATCATGTGGGCCATGCCTAACTAGTATGTGGGTCCCACTAGAGTCAAACTATCCCCGGGTCCCCGTTTCAAGTCGGATTGAGTTGAAATTCGAACCCGACTCAAATAACCCCAAAACAATATCATAAATAATAAAATAATATCAAAATAATTCAAAGAGGTCAAATGCAAAAATATCCTTAGGCCAAAAATGACATTAAAATATCATAATCACATGGTTAGGCTCTAGGTCAAACAATCTCTAGGGTTTCACTAGCAAAACGTCAAAACCACAAGTCATTGATTTAAATACTATTAAAATGATTTAAAATCACCAAAAATCATATCATGAATTAAATATCATTATTAAAATAATTATAAACACGAAATTTCAAAATTACCCCCTATCAAAAAATTAAAATAAAATGAAAAAAATCAACCCAAAATTTAGGGTGCTCACACTACGGTACAGGATCCTACGACGCCTTTGTTGCGATGCAGTCATCCAGAGCACCCTCTACAAATGTGCATTCCCTGTAGCCCTCACAGGAGTCGACCTAAGTCAAGGAGAGCATTTCCCAACTAGTTTCTAAACCGCGTTACGAGATACTAAGGAGGATTATGAAGCAGTCCCAGTTTCGGCTATAGATCGACAGTGTGACGCTTAACACACAATTTGATACGCTCGAGTGCATCTTCATGGAATAGGGTGAGAGGACATATCGTAGCGTTATGGCATTACGGGGATGCAGATGGTCATGGACGATCAGTTTTTGAGGCTACTGGCATTTCCTTAGATATATATAATTCTAGACTTAACACATTAGAGCAGACACGTCCTCCTAGTATGCTGGCATCGACACCAACTCCATCGATTACATTGCCTCCTTCATCGTCATTGTTGACACTTACACAAGAGCAGTATAAGTTTATGCTATCCCAAATGCATAGTGGTGCTCCTCCTGATCAGCCGTAGTCCTTCGTTGGATAGTTTGTGTTTGTTTGTTTGTGTGTTGGCCCATTCTTGGATCTTATGTATTTTTTTTCAAACTTTTAGTTACATTATTTGATTGTTGTTCTTGATGTGATATGCTGGCCCATTATTGGGTCTTCATTGGACAGTATTTGATGTGTTGTATTGAGTGTTCCATTCTTGGGTCTTATGTATTTACATTCTATTCTATTGGTTTAATGTAGTACAAATTTACGTATTTTATTTTTATGCATTCCCTCTAAATGATATTTCGGTGTTGAGTGTTCCACCAAAGGGGTCGGCGAATCCATAGAATTCAACGAAGGGTTGCTCCGGGTCTAGTTTTCATAAACTATGATTTAATATATGCAGAGAGATTTTGGACATAAAACAAAATGTTTTATGTTTTTTCTATTTTTTGCAGTTTAGCGACGATCAGTGACGTCCAGCAACGAAAGATTATATCGCTAAACGTGTATCTGAACGTCGCTAAGATGTGTCGACATCGTCGCTAAATGTCGGTATACGTCGCTACCTTGCTAACATAGCAAAGTCTTGCCACGTCAGCATGGCGTAGCAAAACGTCGCTTTATTTGTCGCTAAATCAGCGACGTTGAGCAACAAAGTTTGATATTGCTGATTCGCTAAATCACCGATGTTACTTCATCGCTGATTAACGTCACTATAGCGATAAATAGCGACATTTTTTGTGTCATCGTTCATCAATTACACGACATCAAGAATTTGTTGGTAAAAATGTTGCTAAAATATTTGTGATATTTTTTGCATATTAGCGACGTTTATCGGCGTCGCTAATTTGACTTGTTCTTGTAGCATACGAATATCATTTCTAATTTAGCGACAATTTTTTTTGCATATTAGCGACGTTTGTCGGCGTTGCTAATTTGACTTATTCTGGTTGTGTATGAATATCATTTTCTAACACCGTATCCTAATTACTTATGTCCAAATCATGTCCAATTTGTATGTCCATGTCACTATATCCTCAAATACATAACCAATTCCTAATTATGTATCACAACATAAATAATTTTTCATGTTCAACTTAAAGAAAAGAAGGTGTGTGTGTGTCCGTGTCCAACTCAAACATGTTTGTGTCAATGTGTGTGCATGTATATGTCAGTGTGTGTGTCTGTGATAGTGTGTATGTCGTGCCAGTCTATGTGTGTCGTGTTAGTCAGTCTGTGTCGTGTAAGTGCCATGTCAATGTGTGTGTGTTATGTCATGTCAGTGTCCATGCTACGATAGAGAGAGAGAGATATAAGGTTTACCGAGACAAGGGGGTCGACTGAGGAGGGGGTCGACCGGAGGGAGGAGGACCAGATGTAGAAGGGGGTCACGGCGTTGGGGATGTGAAGGAGCGCCCATAAGGGAGCTGGAGCGCTAGGGGCAGTCACAGCGGTGGGTCACAACAGGGGGGGGTGGGTCACGGAACAGAGAGAATTTCAAAACCTAGGAAAAATTTTAGGGTTGAGAGAATAGGAGAAGTGAATTTAGCAACATGTGTTAAAGTAAGTCGCCACTCGTCGCTAACAATTTTACTGCTAGCGAAATTTAACTTGTACGAGGAAATATTTCATACTACCTAAGTGTAGTTGTTGGTCGTCATAATTTGTCACTAATAAATTTAGCGATATTGTGGGATGGAGTCTCTGATAACATCGCTAAAATGAATTTGTGTAGGACTTTCTTCCAATCTTATTATTATTAGAATTTCCTATATTATTCCCTATTCCCTACTCATGAAGCTTTGGCTATCCTTCAATTGTCCTTGACCCTTTCAAGCCAAGTCGACAAACTAGTATGAATTCATATTGCTAATGGAATGTTAAATACTAAATCAGCATATAGATCCATTCACGATAGTACTATGACTCTGCACCCTCCAATTCACTCTGGCTTCAACAGCTGGAAAATTTTATGGATGCTTACCCAGATCTGTCCATGGGTTCTAATGTTTATATGGAGATCTCACTACAAGGAAAAAAAAAAAAAAAAAAAAAAGGCTTTTTTGACGGTTCTGGATCCGTCAACTAGGCTAGAGTCAATAAAAGTCTTCATTTTTTTAACAGTTTCTGGATTCATTTTTTTGACAGTTTTAAACCGTCGAGTAAAAAATATTTCTTGACTGTTTTTAGCCGTCAAGAAAAGATTTTAAAAAATTGTCAAGTTAGATGAAAAGTTATCTTGCCTTTGGCCAAGATGACAGGTATTAACCATCAAGAAAACTATTTTTCGACCAGCAAAAGTCGTCAAGCAAATTATTTCTTTGCAGTTAAAAATTGTCAAAAAATAATAATTTGTAGTAGAATTAAGTTATTTATTGACATTTTATGACCATCAAGAGAAGCTAAATTTTGTATAAATTTTTTATTTATTTATAATTATATATTTATATCGAATACACATAATATCAATATAATCCAGAAGATTACATACATCAAAAATATAATAGACAATTATTACATTAACAAACGTGTTCCTACACCACAAACATCCAACGCATCCAACTACAAACATACAACCAAATTATATGGTTTTCGTACAACATCTTAAACATCCAAAACCTATATTTATACAAGTAAATCAAAATATATAGCGAACCCGGAACACATCCCTCCTATCACAGTACAACTTTTCTTTTCCATGTAGTTCCTGAGAGAACATGAGAATAGATTTAATCATTATGTGTACATGTTTGTACAAACTGATATCAATTGAGAACAAAAAGTTAAAAATTAGCATATATTAGCTGAGAACAAGATTCATATATTATGGACATCAACTGAGAACAAGATTCAACATAATTGTATACTAGTAATGAATATAATTGAGATCATATATATCCTTAATCTAGTAAAAAAATATTTTCATAATTTGTGCTACTTTTAACACATTTCATATATAATTTTCCAACTTTGAACTAGGATAAAATTCCTTCCAATCTTGACTGCTCAACAAATATGAGAAGACTCAAACAGAGTTAGACTGAATATAATCGATATCATGTATAGCTTGGGTAATATTAGCAATCTTATACGTGAGTATAACCCGACGAGCATCGTATCAACTCCAGGTGCATGAAGCCATATTCTAGAATCGACAACCTGCATTGGTACGGAGGATCAGAAACAAGGTTGCACTAGAGACTAGCTAAGTTCACATTTAAAAAAAAGAACGGCTACAAAATACTTGACAAGAACCAAGTATCAATTTGAGAAGTCCAAAGGATCCAAATATGCCACAAGGATTGAACTTCTATATTTGTTAAAGAGAAAAGCAATTAGACGTACTCACCCATTCCATCTATTATATATCATGAACAGAGCAACTGGAACCACTAGTCTTGGTTGTCCTGCTACTCCCCTGCAAAACACATTTCTTGTTGAGTAACCAAACAATTTCATAAGCCTGTCTTTGTCCTCCTACATATTTAGTGAAACCTAACATGCATTAAATTAAGCATACTACCCCTCCCCTACTTGCTTAACTAGGCTAGTTGCTCACTCCAACAAACATGAAGCTTATCCCAAAATTATCAAATAACACACACAAACAACACTAAGCTACCTCTTGTATTCCAGCAGAGGCTGGCATGGTATTGTGCACAATATGATACTCGTCGAAGAGTGGGTTGTCGGCAGCCACCTTGGCGGCAGTCACATGATGCCTAAACGATAAATGAGGTAGTGACTCTGACAGGAAGGCTACAGTTGGAAGCCACCTTGCCAGTCACAATATGTCTAAACAATAGAGGAGGTCATGGTCATGACTTTGACACGACGGCTGGAGGTTGGAACCAACATATGAAGCATAAAAATTATTCAGGCATGGTACATGCCACTGGCGCTTGAATAAACCAAAGATCCATAGCCTTGACTTTTATTAGATAAAATCTAGATAAGCTAAGGCTCTGTGAAAATCTGATACTCTGGTGAAAAATCTGATAGAGAATTTCAGAAGCAAGTCTATGTGACTTGAGCATTCAATAGAATTTTGTGTCTTGTAAGTGTACTTTAGATGTTTTAAGAAATATATAAATCAGAATATGGCCATGATCCAGCAAATCAAAATATAAAATGATGTGGAACAGGGAAAATAACCTCAACAAAGTTGTGTAAACAGATAGGGTAATAATCGCAGTAGCATTTTGTGTATTATCCTAAGTGTTGGGTGTTTAGTTGCTGTGTTTGGTATGGGTAACACGGATATTCACATCCAAATTATTGCATTTGACATAATTCCAATAAAAAGTATTCGACATAAAGTATTTTTCAAACTATCCTAGAAGTCAACTTGGATCAAACATCACCAAGACTTGACCATATCCTAATTAATGAAAGCCAACTCAACCTACCATGGAACCAAGTTTAACTTAAATTTTAGTTCGAACCCAACCAATTGAAACAAACATGATTGGACCCAGACTAGTCTTTATCTTAATCCAATCCTAGCATGTATCTTAATCCAGTGATTATGGCAATATCAAGATGATGTACATGTTTTAATGCATAAACTGTTTAGTAATTACAATCGACAAGTAGAAGTGAAACGTACATCTCTTGATTGGTTTATTACATCATAAATGGGGAAATAAACTATAAACATTAGCTGCATTCACCACGCTCGCCTGAGGATTTGTCAAAATCAAAGAAATTAAAAATTAAATTTGATTCTGGATATATCTCTCTAAATAAGAAAATTCAGTAATTGCAAAGGAATGCTCACACATCAAGAGGAAAGACACATATGCATTTAATCAAACACTATACAGGAGTTGGTAATTGTTCATGGTTTTGCTTTCCATGATTGTTAATGGTTAGTCTTGCTTGATTGGAGTAGGCAATTCTCTCTCTCTCTCTCTCTCTCTCTCTCTCTCTCTCTCTCTCTCTCTCTCTTCCAACATAGGAACTTATCAAAGACTTCTTTCAGAACATTAAATTTTATTTACACAATAATCATTAGCTACAATAACCATGTAAGGTGAAAGATTCTATCAAATATATTAGGATGACCATAATGGAATAGAACCCTATAAAGCAATATAACTAGTACTTGTAAAGAAAAAACATAGAGAACCTGAATAAGCAACATATAACAAAGATTATGTTTATCATTCAATAAAATTCCTCATAAGAAAATATCTCAAAAACTACAATAACCATGTAACAAACATTTCAAATTAATGAAACTTTGGCCACTTAGTATATAGAGCATTTTATGTATTTATTCACTAAGACGATATTTAAAAGACGGGTACATATTAAGGAAGTCATTTTTACTTCATACAAGTTCTTTACATGTATACTGATATGAAAGGAATAGTATAAATTAGCTAGAATATATTAGCGGTCAATTTTATTCAAACAGTAAATTCTCATGAATAAGGAGAAGAGGGATATAATAAGGTACAATTGAAGGGTTTGATACTTTTCGTTTTAAAGCAAGCAGCCAATCCAACTGATAAAGCATCTTAATTCTTAAGGTAATGGGTGTATGTGTCAAACACCTCAATCGAACCACTACCGTATACATTCATCAACAACATTTATGAAGATGATATTAGGTTGACCACCACACCAGTTATCACGATCTGGTTACCCTTTTTGTATTGAGTTTCTTAATTTAAAGTTATTCTCCATACTACAACCTATGTCTATATGTAATAGATCCCTATATAACGAGTAACAGTAAACCATAAAGAACCAATCCTGACCAGAAATTCAGTTTTTTCAACCCAAAAAAAAAAATTAGTGGTAAGTCGTCTACATTCTCCCAGCTCATCACATATATGATCTATGCATGCATATAAGAACTTCTGGCTGCATTTATCAGTAATCTCTACCAAACATATTAATATATTGTACAATTCTAAAACAAATGAAAGAAGATGTATAAAAGAATAACTACGTGAAGTGATACCATACTTGAGAGAGTTTGTCAAAATTCGTTGTCTGATAGTTACGAAACTAGTTTCTTGGTTGGACCTGAACCAGGCAAGAGAAGAAACACTGAAATTGCAAAAAAAGTAGTGTGAGGTTAATAACTCAAAGTATGCTCAGTAAAATTGACAACCACATTAACATCTCATATTTCTATACACCGAAGATAAGGTTAATACTTACAAAACTAACCAATCAGGTAATAAATCCATTTAGGAAATTAGAATATTATTACAATGTAAATCAGAACAAACCTTCCAGTAAAAATATGCTCTCGAAGACCCAATATTGTAGGCTGGCGAGATTGTAGATGGCAGCGTTGTAAGAACTCCTCTAAGACATTTGTAATTTTAAATGCTTCTTCAAGGTAATTATCCTATAAAAGAATTATATTAGTGTTTAATATCGCCTCTTGTTTCATCAATTGAGTTAGAAATGTACCTGATTCATATCAATAATCTGAAGTGCTTTCCTTCTTATGAAAACCATGGCATGGTTTTGACTTTCGGGCTTCCCTTCACCAATATCGACTGGCTTTCCAGGGAGTTTGATGCGATAAATTTCCTAGCAAATCAAGAAAAGTAATGAGTAAGAGGTTTCCATAAGTTTAAGGACAAGTCATAGACTCACATATCTGATGGAGGAGGAAAATTTCTCAGTGGAATTTAAGCAAACATTTGATAAGCAGAGGTAATAAGAAGACCAATTTGTCATACCAGGGATTTGATCCAAAGATTTGAGGAATTGATCAAGTGGTAATAAGAAGATCAATCGAAGGCTTACCTACTAGGGATTCGAAGTTGAGCTCCCGCTTGCTCGGTCAAACCTTCATCGAAGGAACTTAACTATGTTGTGTCATCCTCCGGAATCGACTTGCCGATGATACTTATCGGCTAACCGGAAGAGGAGATTCATCGGAGGCTCGACTTCGTCGGAGTCGTAGGTTGTCATCGATCGTACATGCTAAGGACGAACATCAATCCTCGAGATCGAGTTGGCTGTCGTCGGTCTCAAGATCGATAGAAATCATCACGTAGAGCTTCTCGAGGTCGCGAGCAGAGAGGCTCCATGGTAGGTTCACCACGCAGAGCTTCCTCTGGTTCTCGTCACCTCATTCTCATTTTTCTAGGGTTTGCTCGGCTTCTCTGACTTTATCGCGTATGGTAAAGAGAGGGATTTTCTCTAAGGAAGAGAGGGATAGGGGTTTTCTATGAAGAAGAGGAGGGAGAGGGGTTTCTCTGAAGTAGGAGAGGGGATTTCTGGAAGGAAAATGTGTTTCTCCGATGAGGAGATGTCGAAAAAAAGTTTGCTGGCTTCCTCGATTAAAAAGAACCACAACCGTAAACAAATATAAAAAAATTAAAAAAAATTACTATAATGACAGCTAAAAAAATTGTAAAAAAATCGTCAATAAAAATGGTGTTTCTTGACGGATCCTCTAAAACCGTTAACTATTATGGTAAAAATATCCTAAATTGACATAAAACGTATGTTTTCTTGACGTATGCCTAAAAACGTCAAGATAATCCCTTTCCTTCACGATTTTTCACGACCATCAAGAAAAGTTATTTTTCATGTAGTGTCTATAAAACAAACTCTTTACCTACTTGAGAAAAAGCATTTCAACCCAGTTTGCCCACTATGATAGGTACACACTGAAACTATCTCAGGGACAAGAAGTGGGCAATGAAAAGGAAATCATCTTCTCCTTCATTGCCATATTTCAGTAAATATTTGGCTTGGGGTCTATTCAATCACTTCCTATTTGATATACTATCTCGAGCTTTGTCCAAGATATTTTAACCAATGGTGATAAAGAAATTGATGCTACATGCTTCTACCTTATCACTATTGAAGTCTAGAAACGAGGCAATTTTCAAACCAAACCGTTCTATACAACCAGCATCATATACTATTTCCAAAGATTGCAGGCAAAATTTGATGCTACAAGCTCTCTACAATGCCAGTTTCAAGTATCAAATTGAAATTGTCTAGTAACGCCAAGAAATTAAATAGCTTTGGGACAGCTAAAAATCTCCATGACTAAAGAAAATTTAATAATAGAATGGATTCAAAAATGTGATCAATTTTCTGACCGTTCCTGCTTCATGATCATAGAAGCTTTCTAGGCCTTGATTTGATCAAGAAATTTCATAGAGAGAGTAGGGTTTTAAGATGAATGGAGGAAGTCAACAGATGAAAATATTCTCGGTCTTTGGAATAACTCAGGAGATAAAAATCAATATTGAAATTGAAAATCACCCCTTTAAGAGAAT
Source organism: Iris pallida (assembly GCA_029216955.1). Lineage (NCBI taxonomy): Eukaryota > Viridiplantae > Streptophyta > Magnoliopsida > Asparagales > Iridaceae > Iris > Iris pallida. Next base: position 17,458,045 of record JANAVB010023800.1, on the reverse strand, counting down.
CATGAACTAAACTAATTCTTCTGGTAATAATTGACCTTGAGGTTTAAATGATCCCAGAAGAATTTTGATTCAGGATTGATTCCGAGAAAGTTAGTTAATTGGAAAGGAGATCAAGGCAAAAGGTTGGATAATGGTTGAAGAATTTATCAGTGTTGCTAAGAAAATTTGAAATTCTACATAGCGAACGAATCAAGATTTCAATTAAAGGTAGAGAAGTAATGAAGAATTCGAAATTTAGGTTTGATAAAGAAGAAGAAGACCAAAGAATTCAATCTTATTCCAAAAAGAATATGAATCCTAAGGTATACTAGAACCTGAAAATTATGGTAGAAAAATAATCTCGAAAGTCATGGGACACTCAAAGGTACAATCAGCCTAATCTAGATAAGGTTTAGGTACAAACACAAACAAGATATCCTACGAATCTATAAGCAGACAAAAATAGATATTTAAGTAAATAATTTTCGGCCCTATAATGTAACATGGTGTATATTATCTAAGTGTTCTAGTTGTTTTCTAAAGTCTGTTTTCCTAAAGTCTCAACTATCCCTAGGTCAATTTACAGAACTGTGCTATGGTCTAGACTAAGTTGACTATACTAATTTACACATCTGACCTGCATGGGCCACCACTAAAAATATGTCACGACCCGGTCCCAATTTATTGGGTCGAATCGGATCATGCCCAGCCTGCACCGTTGTTGAGACGGTGGCAGTAAGCTGTATCAAGCAGTGAAACACATGTAGATAAAATTCTAACGAAATATAAAAACATTTTATTCAATTTGAAAAGCCTGAAATACAACAAACATTAATACAGCATTCAATTATTACACTTGTTTCCAAAAGAAAAATAAATACTAATCCAACTCTTAAGATTCTGGGGTTCCAAGTTCTGCGGGACCAGAGTTAGACATCAGATCCTCGATGACGGAATCACCTAAAAATGTTGGTCTCCAGTTAGGAGAGAGCAAAGTACAATTCATGATAATCCAACAATTGAAATAATAATAGAGTTATGCATTTTTAAACAATTTGAAATAAATAATTCTCCAGCAGTTAAAATATTGTGATGTGAATAGGCAATGAATATGACCGGATAGGGTTGTACAGTTGTATCCTATTGATACGATATGGCTTATCCCCGTGTGTATGAGGGGTAAGCTAACACAGTCAGTATACTACTTTGGATGTGGTCATACTCATTACACTACTCCTCCAGTACCCAACAGTCAATCAGTCAATGCTCTCAGAGAGAGTTCCGTGTTGCATCGTGGTTTAAATTTACAATAAAACGATTACTTTTACTAAATAATTGGTAAACTAACACAAATTGTACTTGCCTTGGTTATGACTGGATTCGATATTGGTTCCGGGATGATGCTAGTACAGTCCTCGAAACCCTACAATTGAGAATTCTTGACTTAGCACCAATATTCAATCCATATCTAGGTGTGCTAGTCACAATTTCTAGTATTTGTCCTAGTCCAATTTTAGATTATTTTCAAACTCTACCAGAACACGCTTATCGATGTGAGTTACTAACTTACGAAGAAAAATCAATTTAACTTTTTATTGGAGAAAATCGTATTTCCTAATTATTTGGCAAAACTTTGCATTTCATTATGTTATAAAGAATAATATTTTTTTAAATGAGAAAAACATAAAATTTGTTTAAATAATAAACTTGTAATTTTTCCTAATTTATTTAATGTGAGAAAATAATATTAATTTTCTATAAAATAATTATTTTACTATTTTTACTTGTTTACGCCAACCACAAACCAGAAAAGAATAAAACTACACTAACTTATTACAAAATCACAGAAAGTAACAAAAGCTGGGCTTATGCCCTTACAGTCCATTTTACATGAATTTAAATAAGAAGAAAAATATTTTTTAGTCTCTAAAAATTTATCCTACAAATTAATCACAAAATAAAACTAGTAATTAAATTAAATTAATTTCGAGTCTCAGACTTTGGTCCAATAGTCAAAATAGCTAATGCCTCAACGTCCGGGTAATACCGGTTTTGTTTGCATTTCGCTAAGGGCCCATTAACCGATATGGTCGTCGCCCAAAATCTATTTTATAAAATATTTCCGAAAACCGATTTAAAAATATTCCTTTATAAATTTTATAAAATTTCGACAGCATTCCCTCTATTTTCTGGATAACCCAAAACTGGAAAAATGCCAAAAACACAACCAGTAAACTTGTCCCAAACCAGGGAAAACCCATCAATAATTCCAGAAACTATTTATATATAAATTGTAATCCACATAAACATTCCCGAAAAATATTCGAAAAACCCGAAATAGGATCGGAACACCACTGCAATAATGCACCAACAAACTATCATTCAGAAAAATCCGAATTAAATACTAATCCAAAAATCCCAGGAACTTTTCCGAGACAATCTTGAAAATTCCGAAATCAAACCATCAGAAACAAATTCCGAAAATCTGAATTAAAACAAAAATTTTGAATACAGAAACTTTCCCGAATCAAATCTCGAAAATTTCGAGAATTCGATGAAACCACAGAACCAATATGGTTTCGGGAATTCCGAAAACCAAGACGTAAACCAAAAACCGAATTCCCGGGGAGGAATCGGGGCGAACTCATCACAGACTCGACACGGAAGCGATGAACTATTGAAAATATCAGAAATTACCCAATTTCGTTGGTCGGGGAGCCGCAAGATAAATTTCGGAAACGGAATCGGACAGCGGGTTCGGGCGATCGGGTCACGGAGCCACACGGGGACTCGCCGGACAGCAGTTGGACGCGGTCGGGAAGCGGCACGCAGGGGGTGCGGCCAGTGGCGGGCGGCCAAGGGGCGGTGCGCCGGGCTCGGGGTCCGCCGGGAGGAGGTGCGTCGGACACGGATCGGAGTGGATCGGGCTAGGGCACGAGATTTGGGGAAAAAGAGAGGAATGATCGAGAATGGGGAAGGAAGAGGGCTAATATAGGGGAGAGAGCGGGGGTTACCAGAAGCCGAGGGGTCGCCGGCGGTTAGGAACGGAGGGGTCGCCCGGGAGTGGCTCGGGAGCTCGGTTACGGAATTGAGAACGAAAGTTCTCAGAAAAGTGATGAGAACTTAATGTTCTCTAAGTCATAAAGGTGGTGATGGGGTTGCTAAATAAAGGAAAAGAAATGATATAAAAGTATATATAACCTCTTATATTTATTCCCGAAAGTCGATTCGGCTCGGGATTTCGGGACAGGTCTGGTCCAACAATCAAATTCCAGGTTTAATAATATTTCAAAAAAAATATATTTTCCTGAAATAATAATAATTAATAATTTAGCAAATAAATTATACAATAAAAATTTTATGGGTTTGACCAACAATAAAATTCCAGAAATAATAATAATTTTTTTAAAAAACATTTTTTTCTAAATTGACAATTAATAATAATTTAGTAAATAAACTAAAATTTACGGGTTTCACATGTAGAGTTCGTATGGTTCAAGGAGTGTCACGCTGCCTTTGATGAGTTGAAGAAGAGGTTGACTACAGCTCCTGTTTTGATGTTGTCATCAGGGACAGGTGGATTCACTATCTATAGTGATGCTTCTGGGAAAGGCTTAGGTTGTGTTCTTCAGCAGGATGGGAAGGTGATTGCCTATACATCCAGGCAATTACATTCTTTGAGAAGAATTATCCAACACATGATCTGGAGTTGGCAGCAGTCATCATTGCTTTGAAGCTGTGGAAATACTATATGTACGGAGAGCATATGGAGATCTTACAGACCATAAAAGCTTGAAGTATATGTTCACTCAGAAGGAGATGAACATGAGGCAGAGACGGTGGTTAGGGCTGATAAAGGACTTTGATATATTTTTTAGTACAATCTAGGGAAGGCCAGCTAGTCGATAATGCTTTGAGCAGGTATCCGGTAGCTACGTACTTGAAAGTAAGACCGTCACTTATTGCCAAATCTAGAGAGCTTGGGTATCGTGGTAGTAGTTTCTAGCATGGAGATGCTGATGTGGGGTTTACAGATTCAGTCAGAGTTGATGGACATGATCAAGTCGGCATAGTTTGATGATGTGACTCTAAGGAGCTGTCATGACCCGTACCCGCTTTTCGGGATATGAGTGCGTGTCCAAGTATAGCTTATGCCGCAGCATCGGTGGTAGTACGCTGTCTATGATAACATAGTCCACAACATGAATAATATGCACATGGCATCCACATCTAAACCATCAAGATAATATCCAAAAGTCTCAATAATATGCACATGACTCAGGTACGTCAGAAACGCCAGGGTCGCCAGCATACGCACCGTAGGCCTCATGACAGATAACGTCGTCTAAAGCTGAAAAAATATATATCTAGTCAAGATTGGAGCAAGATCACCATAACACTACACGACATAATATAATATACAAGCATTGGGAGAAACAGTGAAAGGAAGATGAAGTATAAACATGATAAGATATAACAAGAATTGATCAACTATGACATATTAACCTATGAAAGTATACTAGAAAGATATGAACATCTAAAAAATATAGCAAGAAGAATGAAAGACACGTCTTGTGTTTTACAATACTAATGTTCAACATGTGGTTAGGTTAAGAATCGGACAGTCAACACGTGAGATGAACTCTGGGATGTAGTAGGGTACCACATGTCTACTAGTAATATTTTCCCCACCCGACTATCTCACAAGTACATGTCCAATACGATAAATATTAGCAATACAATAAACGAGAATCTTGATAAACTAGAAATTAGGCATGAACATATACATATACTCTAGTAACTCTAACTCTCGTGTACAAGCAATAATATGATGAATCTAGAACAGTGACAACAAGAAATATAAAGATGTAACAGTAAAAAGACGACAAAAAATACATGTAGTACAAAATAAAGGTAATATAATGCCATAGTGATACTTCCCTGATTTCTGGACAAACCATTTTCACAAGTCGAGGATGAGAGAAACTTCAACCTATAATCTAATCCCATATCACCATCGTACCATGAACCGTGCACGAAAAACCGCAACTCATTTCTATGATTCTAATTCTAAAACAATGGAATAAGTGGCTAATGGTTTAACTAATCTAATAATAATTAATTTTGGAATAAATTACTTAAAATATAAATTAACCTAATAATATTCTGAAATATAACTTAAACAAGAAAGTTTGGCCATAGGAAGTCATATTTCCAATTTTAGAAACCATGGCACACAAATCGAGACGTACCATTGACTATCTAGTCAAATGTTATGAACTTGAGATTTTGAAACTACATTTTGGTAGATTTCAGTGCTACGAGTGCACCGGAATCGACCGTGCTGCGAAATCATGCTTTGGTCAAAAGATAGCGTCGTTATGGCTAACCGTGACCAAATCAGTGATTTACCGATCAAATCTGAGTTTAAATTAATAAATAAAATAGTAAGCTAACCTGTGAAATTTTGGAAAGATTATATGTTGAAGATCATCGTGTTAGCTTTCCAAAACTTCAAACGGATCACAAATAGGAGTTCGGGATCTCTTCGGGTCTCGAAAACAGTACGACATGTCGAGTTTTGGACAACCAACACTAAAATAATTCCCCAAAAACCCAAAAGTAAAATATTCATAAATAAATTATAAATTCTGAAAGCTGATCTCAAGATGAATCCAATAAAAAATGGCACACAAAATCGAGCTCGGGGCTGTCCGTAATTTCTTCGAGAATTCGAGGAAACTCCAAGATCAAAGCTCCCACAAATCGGCCACATTGAACTCGGATTTTCTGAATACAGCGTATATATATATATATATATATATATATATATATATATATATATATATATATATATATATATATATAGAGAGAGAGAGAGAGAGAGAGTAAGGGAGATGAGGTGCCACCTTATGGATGGTGGCTATGTGTCACCCTCCCATGCTATCATCATGCACCAAAAAGTGTGCAAGTGCATGATGATAGCATGGGGGTGACATATAGCCACCTTCATGTGAGATGGCACCTCATATCCCTTATATATATATATATATATATATAGAGAGAGAGAGAGAGAAAGAGAGAGAAAAAGAGAGATAGAGAGAGAGAGCTGCTGCTGGGAGGCGGTGGAGCCGCGGCTCCTTCCCACGTGGCGGCCATCCGTCCACCCCGCCCAAAATTGAAGGGCTATATGGCGAGCTGGCTTCATAGGTAGCCGACTATGAGTTGGAGGAAGACGTGGCTTCCTAATTAGGAAGCCAAGTCAGCCCGCTCGCTGACTAAAGGGAAATTATTATCCAGAAATTGATTTAAAATCAATTCTAAGCCAAATAAATTCAAATAAATATAAAAAATCCAAAAAAAATTATAGAAAAATATAGAAAATATTTATAACTACCTATAACCCAAATAAAATTACGTTATCTCAAAATAGTCCTAAATGGCCTTATAATCATGAAAGTCATTAAAAAAATATAAATCCTCATAAAACAAATATTTAAAAAATCTAAAAATACCCTAAAAATCATAGTAAAATATAATATAGCTAAATAATTCTTATAACCTACCTAGAGTCCATATAACCATAAGACGGTCCTAACTAACCCATGTGCTTAGTCACGACTCCTATGATTATAGAAAGTTAATCGTAATCTAATCAAATAAAAAAATATCCCTAAATTTCTAATCTGGGAGTAGATGCCACATATTATCCCCCTTAAAAAAATGATTCCTCAAAAATCAACAAAGCATACTAATAACGTCTTTGGGCAATCTAAAATAATTTCTAGTCTAGATCATGGAAAGGGTTAAGAAATTTAAGATAACTAATCAAGCATACTACTAATTAAATAAACACGCATGCTAACAATATATGGAAGGCTTTTAAGGAAATCTATTTAATTTATATATTCCTTGAGGTCGGGTCATAGCTACAAAAGCTTGCCCTTGATGTTGTGGTCCCCCGAACTGTTGGTGCTAACCGGTCCTATAGATTTGTCAAGGAGGGGTTGTGGGATAATCCTTTATTTGGTGGTTAGATGATCCACAGTGTAAGCAAAGTCCTAGCCTTTTTCTATAGTGCTTCCTTTTGTGTCCTTCCTTCAGACAAAAGTTACAAGTTGCGTTGGGTTGGCTTTGCTGCTATTGTTGGTGCTGAGGATGATATTGCTGATGATACTACTGCGGTAAAGTCTTCCATGAGGCGTTGGCACGTTTTGATGGTCCTGATTGGGTGCTACCTCCTCCGTATGCATCTCGGTCTCTCTTCGACCTGCAATTTAGCTCTTTCTCTACTGCTTGTGTGACCTTCAAGATCTTCTCCTAGGTAGTGGCTCGACTGGTGGCGACGGCTAGGCAAATCTCATGAGATAATCCCTTCTTAAATCTTTGAGCTTTGCTTTCAGGGGTGTTAACCATGCTCTCTGCAAAGCGGCTGAGGTGAGAAAACTCTGAGCTATACTCGTCGACGGTGAGGTTTTTCTGTTCCAGATTCTCAAACTGACTCTCTAACGCCTCTCGAGCTACATCGGGGTAGAACTTCTTCTTAAATAGCTCCTTAAACTATGCCTAAGTCACATAGGGTATGGAAAGTCGGGGCTCATCTCGATACCACGTTCGGGCGATGTCGAAAAGCTGTATGCTGGCTGACTCTATCTTCAAGTCTTCAGGAACTCGAGCCATCCAAAGAAATTGCTCCACGTTCTTTAGCCACTCACCAGCATAGATAATTCCTTCTGTCCCATATAATTCCTTGGGCCTAACGTTTATGAAGTCCTTGAAAGTTCCAATGTGTGGTCAGGAAGCATCTCTAGCCTGAAGAGCCTCTCTCAAACTATCGTAAAAGTTGTTAGCCTACTCCATCTGAGATTTGATGAGTTGTTGGAAGATCCCAAGAAGCTGAGCATTATCCAGTGCAGGTGCTGGAGGCAGTACAGGTACTGGAGGTGGAGTCTTCGGAAGGAACTGTGGGGTGGTGGAATATCATCTCTACGAAACCTCGAGGTCTGTGGATGTGGCTAGTCGATCAGATAGGTAACGTGGCCTCCATGGGTCGGTAGGGTCCCATCTGTAGAAGTTTTGCCTACAGCTGATGGGGTGTCTATGGTAGCGATATTATTGTCCTGAGAATCCATTAGCTGCAATTAAAGAAAATTATTAAACGGTGGGAAGATTCAAGCAGGATGCAAATAAAGGATTATATTAAAGTCAAGATAGAGTTCAATAACGTATCAAGGCATGCGAAAGAGATCCTTGAGAGCCTAATCCTATTTGTGGATGATGTGAACCTCTTATAACATTATTCTAATATCTAACTCCAACTCTATTTGCAGCCTCACAGTAGTACGACTAACTTAAGTACTACCATGTCACGCCCCAGAACCAAAATACTGGCAAGTAGGGACGGACCAGGCCAGCTACGTATACCAAAGTACTCCAGTACTCCGAAATAACGTATAAGCTGTATAGATGGGGGTTACTACTACAAGCCAACAGTCGATCCTAGGCCAAGCAATCCTAGGTATCTCAATCACAGGCAGTAAACAATGTACAAGAAGTAAGATCAACTGGAATATAAAATAGTAAAGCGTCCCAAACTATCATATATCAATGATCATGAAGCTAGTAATACAGAGTAAAGACTAGCAAGAGTAATAGTCATACATGATAAGCTCTAGCTATAGTCTAGAATATGCAAATCATGTTCTGGCCCGTAGGCTAAATATCAAGTCCAAAACACGAGCTAAATACGTGCTCGGAGGCTAAACGCCACAAAAGAATAATGTACATAACTAGTGGGAGAATAAAATAGAAAATCCACTAAGGTACTCTGGTGCTCTGGATAATCACCAACGAGTGGAAGGTACGGAAGATCCTCCGGGCTCCTCTATCAGATCTGGTCAATGCAAAACCAGTGGGGTCAGACCCCCAATAGCAAGTACCACAAAGGAAGCCAAACTATGAACTAAAACCAGCATGCAAATCATAGCAATGGATAGAGAGAGAGATAAATAAGTACTAATCGAGACTCGTGCACTACCAATGCACTTATCCCGAGAATAGAAGGACAATAAGTAAAGCAACATATAGCATAAAGTAAAGGACATGTGACGTAATGTAAACTGTATACATGTGAGGAGAAGGAAGCATGTGAACATGAAAGATAAACTAGACATGTGAGCATGTTAAGTAACTGGAGCATGTGAGCATGTAAGATAACTGGGATATGTGAGCATATGGTGAAGCCGAGCATGTAGTAGGAAGAATAGCATGTAAGGAATGACAGAAAATCTAAGTACTGCAATAAGATAAACAGGAGCAAGACTAGACTAGACAAGAATAGACTCCATCCATCAATCACGGCCAAGCAATGATTACGGCTTGATACTTTAGCTAACTAGGGTTGTCACAATCCTAATTACTAACAAATGCAAGTCTGAGAATTCCAAGTCCAGCTCCTGCCTGCTACTACCTGAATGGTCCAAGCCAAAAAGAAAAGAAGTATAGCAGACACACTGTAGTAAGATACATGTGTCCTAAGGAGATATAGCAGACACACTGTAGTAAGATACATGTGTCCTAAGGAGGTGCCCCACTCGACGGTGAGCTGGAAGTGTGCTCATCATGACAGATAGCTCCAAATCCCAATGTATATATATATATATAATGCCAAGACCAAAGGGGCAACAGGTTACTGGGAAATTCTCAATGATCTAAGTAATCAAGCTAGTTGTTTAGTCCTTAACATTTTCTTGTTGGATTCCGGGTGTGGCATTCCGCAGAATCCATCCTAGACATGAGACATGCAAGACTGGACAAGACAAGCAAGATTGTGCACCATAACAAGCCACAATAAGATATGACAATATCAAGACAAGAGTGCGCTACGACGAGCCACTATCAAGGAGCAAGACATGTACTGGAATCAAGAGTGCGCCATGACAGGCCACTATCATGTAAGCAAGAAAAAGACATGTTCAAGAGTGCACCACGACGGGTCACTGTCAAGTAAGCAAGAAGGCATGGCAACAATTATCATAGCTTGTAAGAAAGAATCTATCAAAAGACATATCATGGCATGTGGAGAAGAATAATCAAGGCTAAGTACATTTCATAAAATGGTTAAACATGTGCTAGTATCAAGTCTATATAGGGTGTACAATCATTATCTAACTGAGCAAGATCATCTTATCATGTTAAGAAATCATTACAATCGAAGAAAATATCAAAAATGGACAAAAACGGGCAGAAACGGGCAAAAACAGACTAAAACAGCATAAAACGGCATACCGGCGGTATACTGCGGCATACCGGCGGTATACCGGCCTAAAGACAGAAGGTTTTTGGTGCAAAAAACGGCATACCGGCGGTATACTGCGGTATACCGGCGGTATACCGGTTTTTCAAACAGCAACAAAATTCAGAATTTTGCCAAAACTTGTTTCGGCCATAAAAACTTCGTTTTAAATCGAAATTCGGATTTTCAAAAGTCAAAATTGAATAGAATTGAATTTCCTACAACATGGAAGTATTAGTTTTCACAAATCAAAATATTTGATAGATCAATATCTCAAAATACTCCCAAACAGAGGTTTTCGGGACACCGAAACGGGTTCCGATTGCCACCAAACTCAAAATCCATGATATACAAACTATGTACGGGCCTCATATATGTATGTGTGACCAAGATCCATGATGGTAATACTAGTATCACTCTTGATACCAAGTTTTCTACTAAGTCCATATTGGGTTTTAACAGAAAATCAAAACCTTGTTTAAACAAATTTTGGAAACATGCATATATACGAGAATCATAAGGAAAACATATTTAACAAAATGAGTTTAGAACAATTCTAAATATTTACTTCCAAGGAAAATAAAATGACAACAAAAATATTTTTGTTCAAGATTTTGGCAAGATGTACTTGCCTAGGTTCAGCTCCAAGCCTAATCTTCTACTCCTCCTCCTAGGGGGGGTTAGACACCACACCCAAGGCCTCAAGGCCAAGCTCTTGGCAAGCTCCAAGGGGGAGAGAAGGAAAGAAGAAATGAAGAGAGAGTGAAAAGAATGAAAAGAGAGAGGAGAGAGAAAGTGAAATGGTATATATAGAAGGAGAAATTAATCTTAGCCGTCGGATCGTGATCCATGTCAAAATCTAAGTCAATCCTAACCATCGAAACAAAACCAAATATCCAATGAGTAATAGGGTGCATCTATACTATTCATGAAAATATCTAAATACTATTCATCAAAATATCTAAAACACTATTCACGAAAATATCGGAAACACTATTCATGAAAATATCTGAAATCGAAAATATCTAAAATGTGGAAAATCTGTCTGGACGGTAGGCCGTCGGTATACTCCGGTATACTGGCGGTATGCCGGCCAAGAAGAAAATCTATAAGTTAGGAAAAATTTTAAAGCATTACGAAAACCAAGAAAATACGAAATACGCTACAAAATACGTATCCGTATATAAATACCGATACTGTGAGACGAGTCTCACAACTCTCCACAACTTAAAAATAAATTCCGTCCTCGGAATTTTCTAAATCTAGTCAAGCATGAAAACCAAACCAAAGAGCTGAAAAATCATATCAATCAAAACAAAGCATGGCATGTTGGTAAGATAAAGACAACAATAATATAAGTAAATGCGTAAGCGATAACACTAACTACAATCAAGAAGGGATGGAGGCATATGAATAAATATGTCTCCTGAGTCAGTTGAGTAGGAGCAGGCCTACGCCGACTCCACAACTTAGATAAAAGTCAATTCTCAAAATAAGCCGGTACCAATGACTTAATCCAAGACATGACTCTACCTAGGACGTATCTTCGTAGTCGATACCTAATGAAGTTATCACATGCCTCGACTACGAAGACAGAAGAGTGGGACGAGAACTCACCAAATATGCGTAACCCAAGAGATAAATAAGAGTGGAAGCAGAATAGGACAATACCTACCACATGACCATCCTCGGCCAAAACCTGCTCTGACATACTAAACTCTGCATGCCCATGCCTCGGAACTGCTGCTCTAACCGGCTGCTGCTGAAATGGTACCTGAGCCATATACTGCTGGACTGTCGGGGTAGCCGGTGAAGCTGGACTCTGGCAGGACTAACCCTGCTGGCTGATCAGGCTGAACTGATACCTCTTCCCTCGGGTCAACTCTGAACTCTGCCCCTGAATGCTAAGACTGATCCTCCATAACTGGCCTAACAGAAGATTGCTGACTACAATCGGTAAAATCCAAACAAGATGATCAGAAGGATGAAGAACAGTGTCCTTGAAAGTTAAAGGACACAAGGATTAAATCGAGAGAACAGGAAGGATCAACGATCAAGGCAGATATCAGGTCAAAGGATCAGAGATATAGAATAACACGAAAGATATCAATAAAGGAGAATTGTGACTGAGATATCTAAACATCAGTAACCCCCATATATCTGATAAATCAGACCTGCATGGGCCACCACTAAAACCTATGTCACGCCCCAGAACCAGAATACTGGCAAGTAGGGACGGACCAGGCCAGCTACGTATACCAAAGTACTCCAGTACTCCGAAATAACGTATAAGCTGTATAGATGGGGGTTACTACTACAAGCCAACAGTCGATCCTAGGCCAAGCAATCCTAGGTATCTCAATCACAGGCAGTAAACAATGTACAAGAAGTAAGATCAACTGGAATATAAAATAGTAAAGCGTCCCAAACTATCATATATCAATGATCATGAAGCTAGTAATACAGAGTAAAGACTAGCAAGAGTAATAGTCATACATGATAAGCTCTAGCTATAGTCTAGAATATGCAAATCATGTTCTGGCCCGTAGGCTAAATATCAAGTCCAAAACACGAGCTAAATACGTCCTCGGAGGCTAAACGCCACAAAAGAATAATGTACATAACTAGTAGGAGAATAAAATAGAAAATCCACTAAGGTACTCTGGTGCTCTGGGTAATCACCAACGAGTGGAAGGTACAGAAGATCCTCCGGGCTCCTCTATCAGATCTGGTCAATGCAAAACCAGTGGGGTCAGACCCCCAATAGCAAGTACCACAAAGGAAGCCAAACTATGAACTAAAACCAGCATGCAAATCATAGCAATGGATAGAGAGAGAGATAAATAAGTACTAATCGAGACTCGTGCACTACCAATGCACTTATCCCGAGAATAGAAGGACAATAAGTAAAGCAACATATAGCATAAAGTAAAGGACATGTGACGTAATATAAACTGTGTACATGTGAGGAGAAGGAAGCATGTGAACATGAAAGATAAACTAGACATGTGAGCATGTTAAGTAACTGGAGCATGTGAGCATGTAAGATAACTGGGACATGTGAGCATATGGTGAAGCCGAGCATGTAGTAGGAAGAATAGCATGTAAGAAATGACAGAAAATCTAAGTACTGCAATAAGATAAACAGAAGCAAGACTAGACTAGACAAGAATGGACTCCATCCATCAATCACGGCCAAGCAATGATTACGGCTTGATACTTTAGCTAACTAGGGTTGTCACAATCCTAATTACTAACAAATGCAAGTCTGAGAATTCCAAGTCCAGCTCCTGCCTGCTACTACCTGAATGGTCCAAGCCAAAAAGAAAAGAAGTATAGCAGATACACTGTAGTAAGATACATGTGTCCTAAGGAGATATAGCAGACACACAGTAGTAAGATACATGTGTCCTAAGGAGGTGCCCCACTCGACGGTGAGCTGGAAGTGTGCTCATCATGACAGATAGCTCCAAATCCCAATGTATATATATATAATGCCAAGACCAAAGGGGCAACAGGTTACTGGAAAATTCTCAATGATCTAAGTAATCAAGCTAATTGTTTAGTCCTTAACATTTTCTTGTTGGATTTCGGGTGTGGCATTCCGCATAATCCATCCTAGACATGAGACATGCAAGACTGGACAAGACAAGCAAGATTGTGCACCATAACAAGCCACAACAAGATATGACAATATCAAGACAAGAGTGCGCTACGACGAGCCACTATCAAGGAGCAAGACATGTACTGGAATCAAGAGTGCGCCATGACAGGCCACTATCATGTAAGCAAGAAAAAGACATGTTCAAGAGTGCACCACGACGGGTCACTGTCAAGTAAGCAAGAAGGCATGGCAACAATTATCATAGCTTGTAAGAAAGAATCTATCAAAAGACATATCATGGCATGTGGAGAAGAATAATCAAGGCTAAGTACATTTCATAAAATGGTTGAACATGTGCTAGTATCAAGTCTATATAGGGTGTACAATCATTATCTAACTGAGCAAGATCATCTTATCATGTTAAGAAATCATTACAATCGAAGAAAATATCAAAAATGGACAAAAACGGGCAGAAACGGGCAAAAACAGACTAAAACAGCATAAAACGGCATACCGGCGGTATACTGCGGCATACCGGCGGTATACCGGCCTAAAGACAGAAGGTTTCTGGTGCAAAAAATGGCATACCGGCGGTATACCGGTTTTTCAAACAGCAACAAAATTCAGAATTTTGCCAAAACTTGTTTCGGCCATAAAAACTTCGTTTTAAATCGAAATTCGGATTTTCAAAAGTCAAAATTGAATAGAATTGAATTTCCTACAACATGGAAGTATTAGTTTTCACAAATCAAAATATTTGATAGATCAATATCTCAAAATACTCCCAAACAGAGGTTCTCGGGACACCGAAATGGATTCCGATTGCCACCAAACTCAAAATCCATGATATACAAACTATGTACGGGTCTTATATATGTATGTGTGACCAAGATCCATGATGGTAATACTAGTATCACTCTTGATACCAAGTTTTCTACTAAGTCCATATTGGGTTTTAACAGAAAATCAAAACCTTGTTTAAACAAATTTTGGAAACATGCATATATACGAGAATCATAAGGAAAACATATTTAACAAAATGAGTTTAGAACAATTCTAAATATTTACTTCCAAGGAAAATAAAATGACAACAAAAATATTTTTGTTCAAGATTTTGGCAAGATGTACTTGCCTAGGTTCAGCTCCAAGCCTAATCTTCTACTCCTCCTCCTAGGGGGGGTTAGACACCACACCCAAGGCCTCAAGGCCAAGCTCTTGGCAAGCTCCAAGGGGGAGAGAAGGGAAGAAGAAATGAAGAGAGAGTGAAAAGAATGAAAAGAGAGAGGAGAGAGAAAGTGAAATGGTATATATAGAAGGGGAAATTAATCTTAGCCGTCGGATCGTGATCCATGTCAAAATCTAAGTCAATCCTAACCATCGAAACAAAACCAAATATCCAATGGATAATAGGGTGCATCTACACTATTCATGAGAATATCTAAATACTATTCATCAAAATATCTAAAACACTATTCACGAAAATATCGAAAACACTATTCATGAAAATATCTGAAATCGAAAATATCTAAAATGTGGAAAATCTGTCTGGACGGTAGGCCGTCGGTATACTCCGGTATACTGGCGGTATGCCGGCCAAGAAGAAAATCTATAAGTTAGGAAAATTTTTAAAGTATTACGAAAACCAAGAAAATACGAAATACGCTACAAAATACGTATCCGTATATAAATACCGATACTGTGAGACGAGTCTCACATACTATAAGTTTGCAGCTTTTGCAAAAACTAACCTGCATGGGCCACCATAAAAACTTGTCACGACATGTACCCGTTTTTCAGGATACAAGTGCATGTCTAAGTCCAGCCTATGTGGCAGCATCGGCGGTAGTACGATGTCTATGATAACATGGTCCATAACATGAATAATATTCACATGACATCCACAGCTAAACCATCAAGATAATATCCAAAAGTCTCAATAATAAACTAAGAAAACTGCCAAAATATTCTACTACAACTCAGATGGTCTTGGGAACAAACCCGGCAGCAGAAAAGTAAAATAGATAAACTAGAATCCAAACTATTATCGCTAACTAATGGAAAAGCATAAGAAAGAAATTATGCTAATTCATATCAGTACCTGACTTAGGTACGTCAGTAACGCCAGAGTTGCCAGCATACGCACCATAGGCCTCAGGACAGATAACATTGTCTAAAGCTAAAAAAGAATTATCCAGTCAAGATTGGAGCAAGATCACCATAACACTACACAACATAATATAATATACAAAAATTAGGAGAAACAGTGTAAGGAAGATGAACTATAAACATGATAAGATATAACAAGAAGAGATCAACTACGACATATTAACTATATGAAAGTATACTAGAAAAAGATGAACATCTAAGAAATATAGCAATAAGAATGAAAGACACGTGTCCAATGTGTTTTAGAATACTAACGTTCAATATGAGGTTGGGCTTGGAATCAGACAGTCAACACGTGAGATGTATTAACTAAACAAACTCTATAAGATAGTCCCCTGACCGAATAAACTCTAGGCTACACTGGGGTACCACATGTCTACTAGTCATATTCCTCCCACTCGAAAAACCACAAGTCATTTATAAGATTCTAATTCTAAAATCATGGAATAAGTGGCTAACGGTTTAACTAATCTAATAATAATTAATTCTGGAATAAATTACTTAAAATATAATTTAACCAAATAATATTCTAAAATATAACTTAAACAAGAAAGTTTGGCCATAGAAAGTCATATTTCTAATTTTCGAAACTATGGCACGCAAATAGAGGCGTACCGTCGACTATCAAGTCAAACGTTATGAAATCAAGATTTTGAAAGTGCATCTTGGTATATTTTAGTGCCACGAGTGCATCGGAATTGACTGTGCCATGAAATCACGCTTTGGTCAAAAGATATTGCCGTTATGGCTAACCGTGACCATATCGATAATTTACGAATAAAATCTAAGTTTAATTTAATAAATAAAATAGTAAACTAACCTCTAAAATTGTAGACAAATTATATGTTGAAGATCATCATGTTAGCTTTCTAACACTTTAAACGGATAGTGAATCGGAGTTCGGGATCTATTGGGATCTCGAAAATCGTACGATGTGTCGAGTTTTGGACAACTAACACTAAACTAATTTTTCAAAAATTTAGAAGTAAAATTTTCATAAATAAATTATATGTTCTGAAAGCTTACCTTAAGACGAATCCAATAAAAAAAAGGGCGTGCGAAGCCTACCTAGAGGCCATATAACCATAAGATGGTCCTAACTCACCTATGTGCTTAGTCACGACTCCTATGATCATAGAAAGTTAATCGTAATCTAGTCAAAAAAATAATAAAAAATACCCCTAAATTTCTAATCTGGAAGCAGATGCCACAGGAGCATCAGAGTTCAGGCTGTATTGTTGGATAATTTTACTATTGTCGATGATGATTCCCTGAGGTACGATGCTAGATTGTGCATGCCTAGTAGATAGTTGCAGAAGAAGGTTTTTCAGGAATGCATCATTCTCAGTACTCTATGCATCCTCATGCCAACAAGATGTATAAGGATTTGAGAGAGCATGTGTGGTGGTATGGCATGAAGCGGGAGGTGGTACAGTTTATATCCAGATGCTTAGTGCGCCAGCAAGTGAAAGCAGAGAGACAGAGGCCAGGTGGATTACTTCAGCCATTACTCATTCCAGAGTGGAAGTGGAAACACACTATGGATTTTTTGTCCAGACTTCCACGATCTCCATGACAAAAAGATACAATTTGGGTCATCGTTGACAGGTTGACCAAATCGGTCTACTTTTTGCAATTTAATGTAGGTTTGTTTATGGAGAAGCTGGCAGAGATATATGTGAGTCAGATCATCAGGTTGCATGGGGTTCTTATGAGCATAGTCTCGAATCGGGGTAATCGTTTTATTTCTCACTTTTGGAGGAGTTTAAAGGCTAGCTTGGCACTCAGCTCAAGTTTAGTGTCGCATATCATCCTTAGATGGATGGGTAGTCAGAGAGGACTATTCAGACTCTCGAGGATATGTGTCGCACTTGTGTGGTAAACTTTGGAGGTTTTTGGGAGGACCATCTCCATCTGGTAGAGATTTCTTACAACAACATCTACTAGGGCAGTATAGAGATGTCACATTTAAGGCTCTATATGGTCGAAGGTATCGTACTCCCTTATCTTGGGATGATGTTGAAGAGAGAGCTTTCCATAGCCCGGAGATGGTTGTGGATGCAGCGGAGAAGGTCAAGCTGATTAGAGATTGTAAACCCCCTAAATTTTTTACTATGATTTTAAAATTTTATTTATTTATTTGGTATTGATTTTGTTTTCGAATTTGAACATCGCGCGCGAATTTGCATTTTTCACATTTGCTCGTCGAGTGCGAATATGGGTAAGGTACATATTTTGAAAACGTTTTAATTATGGATTTTATTAATATAGAAAACATACCGTTCATTTCAATTTAGTATAATAAATATTTTATTTTGAAATAGAAAATTTTGTTGCACTAGTGGCAATTTTTATTTAATTATACCGATTTCAAAAATAATATATGCCTAGATAATTTACACTAATTGAATGTGAAGTACACGAAATTTGATTCGTGTAGATGATTGAAATTTTTGAAATTTATTTTATCATTATCTATCTTAATTTTACTACCAAGGTAATTTTTGAAGTATTATTCATAATTTCGAAATTTTACTTATTTACTATAGAAATAGTAATTCCAAGTATTTCCTATTAATATTTAAATATTTATTACAATTTTTAAAATTATTTAATATTGTTATTTTATTATTTATAAAAGATAATTTGGAAGTTTGTTGATTTAATATTTAATTAGTTATGGTAATTTAAATTAAGATTTAAATTATGGACTTCTAATTGAAGATAAGATTTATCTAAGATTTAATATGGATTTGGATTGATTGAACTAATTTTGATTCGATTTAAGTTAGATGTGAGAATTAACTAAAAAGGGGTTTTAAATTTTTCCAATCGTTATCAATCTTGGAGTCCACCTCCTATATAAGGAGAGGCTCCAGTTTTTTTTCTCTCATAACCAAAAATTTCCTCCACAAAAATTTCTCCACCCATGTGCATTGTGTCCATGTCCCCCCATCCAAATTC
Organism: Iris pallida; assembly: GCA_029216955.1. Lineage (NCBI taxonomy): Eukaryota > Viridiplantae > Streptophyta > Magnoliopsida > Asparagales > Iridaceae > Iris > Iris pallida. The sequence goes on along the minus strand of JANAVB010023800.1, from coordinate 17,439,038 downwards.
TTATTCCAACTTTTACATATACATAAATCTCTTCCGTGTCGGACACACCCCCGATACAATAAATTCTCTAACCTTTCCCTAAACCTAATCGAGCCACCCTCCTAGCCAACTCCACGAGAACCCTGACAAAGCCAATACACCATCAGGAACACTTCGTCGTCACCACCGGTCCAGCCATAAACCGGTCCCAAGCAACCACGGCCATCCTCAATAGACAACCGTTCCCGACCACCGATCACCATCATATACCACGCCCGACCCGCCTTCTTCGGCGCCATACCACCCACAGCACTCCCCCGTCGCCACGTTGTCTGCCAACCACAGGGCCCCCAGCCATTATCGACCACAGGATACCACCAACGTCGTCATCCCCAATGATCATCAACATCTATCCTAGTTCCTCCGGCCAACCCCGTCAAAAGACCCCAGATCTCCCAGCCTTCACCACCAACCAACCCAGCCTCCTTGGGCTCTGGTCGTCCCCGACCGCAGCCGCAGCCTCCACAACACATCATCACCTCCACAATAGCCATCACCACTACCTTCACCATGCCTGCCATCGCGGCCACAACCGACCCCCGTCTCTACCGCAGTACACCGCTGCTACCTAAACTTCCATCACCCACCGACACCAACAATCAAAACGCCACCACCGCTCTTACCTAGACCCATGGCACCCGTTACTGTCGCACCCGGCCATGCCCTGTCGAGCGCCGCCAAGTAGAGTCTCATCGACCATGCCGACGACCACCCTCGTCGCCTCGATCTTCGTCCGCGCGCTCCTAGCCGGACGCCTTCAGATCGGCGTGCGTCTTCCTCCTGCCTCCGTGAACCTAACACAGCCGCCCCCACCACTGGCCGCTGCCTCCGCGACGCTCCGTCGGAACAGCGTCCCGGTGAGAAATCCTTCTCCCCCGCTCTTCCTATTCCTCCCCTCACGCTCTCCCGCTCCCTCTCTTCCGATCGCCTCTTCCACAGCTCTTCCCTCCCTCTCGTTCCTTCCTGCCTTTCTTCCTCATCTCTTCGTTTCCTTCCTCTTTTCCTTTCTAAAGAACAATTATTTCACTCCCACCACTCATGGCTCTTCCCTCTCTTCTTTCTCTCTCACGTGAAATCCAAGGGAACAACAATAATTGCTGCGTTGTTTTGTGTTTAGTAAACTAGTAGAATAATAAGTAGTTGTTATTATAATATATTACAGTAGGTCTATTAGCTATTCTATGTATATAGGTATACACATATTATTATTATTATTATTATTATTATCGTCATCTTAGTAATTTTGTTTTATTAAATAAATAAATAAATATATATTTCTTTAACAAAAATATAGTAGTAACTTAATCCTACATATAATTTCAAATTAGGTTCTTAGTCCTAAACTGATTTTCTAGATTTTCAAGGTATTTATCTATAAATATTTTTGGCTCATAATTTTTTTTAAAATATTGTTGCAGATTTTCTATTTAATTAAGAAATGGTTTTTGACTTATAAATTATAATGTAGCCTAAAACGATTTTCTTTTTTAGATTTTCAAGGTAGTTATATAAAATATATATATATTTCCATCTAAAGTCGTATTTTTACAAACTTAGAGTTTTTGCCTAAAACGATTTTAGATTTTCAAGTATTTATGTAAAATTATTTTTAACTAATAGAACCCAGTTTCAAATATTATGAAAATTATATTTTGATAAAATTCAGTTCTACAAATAGAATGTCTTCTTCTAGATTATCATATATTTAAATAAATTATTTTAGTAACAAAAATCTAGTTTTCAAAAATTATAAATATTTTCTTAAAATAGTATATGTATCTAATTATTCAAATCCCTTCGATTATCACCATGACCAAATCCTACTATTTTTGTTCCCTTGTCAGTTATGTACTTACTTTATATCGTCCCTAACTACTAATAAACCTGACCGTTCTGGACCTGACGGGACAGTCCATACCATCATCAGAGGCCGTCTGGCGTAGTTGTAACACCGAAGTCTCATGATGTGCCACCTTGATCATCGTACCACCCTCGGCGTCAAAACACCTGGCAAGATACCTTGCCATTAGCTGATTATTTTACTTTAGTTGATATTTATGCATTATTCATTATTTATTTTCTGTAAAATAAACTGTGATACATGGCATAATTAGATAGAATTTTAATGTTTAGTTCTATTTCCTGCTATGTACTATCTGCAAACACATTGGACATAGATTTAAAGGACCACCATTTCTGTGTTGCATTCATAAGCCTTGACACTTTTATACTACATTGTTGTGAGTCACAAATAGAACTCAGACATGCGTGACTGGCTGGCCACCAGTATGTATAAGCCGTGCAGTAGGATTAACCGCTAACAGAGGTTGCATACTTAGTTTGACTTAGCGGTTAATAGAGGTTATATGTGTTATGGATACAACACAGTAGGCATTGGGCGGAAAGGACATATCCTTAGCGTATGGGCTACTTTACACATTTTCTTTGTGACCGTACGCTCCACCGGAGATGCGGGTTGATGACCCATGATTACTGACAGCCACTGACGTTCTGCAGAACGTTATACGCTTATTGATTGGGCCTTTGGTGCCCCCAAGGGGGGACCATGCCGATCCCATTTTAGCCAGGGCCCATGTGTTCTAGGGTTTTCTTAAAACTGCATTCACTTAGATTGGTTAGGTACCCTTATCCGTGAGGTATGAGTACTCTTGATTTAGGTACTTGTATCTGACCGTTGCTTGGAATAGTAACTTGTCACGGATTAGTTTGCCACATCTTGTCCTTGTTTGTTTGTAGGTGTAGCTTACTACTCCGATGAGATGGTACTGAACCTTGTTGGGGTTCAGATACCAAATTGGATTCTTAACTTGGGAAGATACTTCATCGTGGGTTAGTGTGCCATCTCCTATACTTATTTGGTTGGGGGGATGGTACGCTAATCCAAAGGGTGAGGTATTGGACCATGTTATGATCCGATCTTACTTATTATTATTGAGCAGTATTTATTCAGTTTATATGGCATGATATTATGTATCTTGTTACGTCCCTCTGAGGACCTGGTTATCCCTCCAGGTGTGTGCTCTTATCTTTTGTAGGTATTTTAGCCATGGCCGTGATCATCTCTATTTCTTTGATGATGATTGCACTTGGATCGTCTTTGCTTCGCTCGCTAAACTCTTTCATTTATTATGTATTATCTCCCTCTTAAAATAGTTGGTAGTAGATTTGTCTACGCACAAAATCTTGTATAAAGAAAATTCTTTGTAGATTATGTGATACCATTTCTTCTCTTATATTTTTGTGGATGAGATTAGTTGTCACGGCTACTACATTGTACAGCTTATGTATACATACGAGATTTCCATATATTAGAGTATACTTCATATGTATACAGTTGGCATGTCTACATTCCTAGTCCTACAGATTTTTGGACTGGGACATTATAGAGATAGACTTCGAGTGGCGCATGATAGACAGCGACATTGGGACGACTTCCACCAAAGACCTTTGGAGTTTGAGGTATAGATTTAGTTCTTTAGATTGTGTTTACTTGTGATTGTTTGTCTTTAGATTTAGTATTGAGGTATTCTTTTGTGATAGGTTGGTGATCTTGTGTTCATGAGGATTTCTCCGATATAGGGGACAATTTTCTTTTGTAGAGGCGGGAAGCTTAGTCCACGATCCATCAGTCCTTTCGACATTCTTGAAAATGTCGGTACAGTGGCCTATCGACTAGACTTGTCGCCTACAGTAGAGGGAGTTCACAACATGTTCCTTGTATCACAGTTGAGACGGTACATGGTAGATCATAGTCACGTATTGGACCACTAAGTGATAGAGGTGGCCCGACTCTAAGCTATCCAGAGCAGTTAGTAGCGATTCTGTATCGTCGAGAAAAGGTGCTCCAGAACCAGGTTATTCTCTTGGTTCGCATCGCATGGAGGCATCACTCTCTGGGTGAGTCTACCTGGAAGAGGGAGGACGACATGCACGAGCAATACCCTTATATCTTCGAGCCTTGAGTATTTTTCTTCTTTTTCTGATCGCTTTCTTGTGCTAGTTTCGTCTTTAATTTCGAGTACAACAATATTTCTAAGGAGGGTAGATTTGTCACTACCATAATTCTAGATAGGATTATTTTAGTCATTTTACATTTTTTATATATTGTGCATATTTATCTAATTAATTATAGTGATGATTATGTTGCTTAGTGGGCTAGGCTATTTATAGGACCCTTGATTAGTGAACCCTATTAGAATCGACATGACACTTGGACCAACATATTAGACTAGTTTCCTTTAGACTCATTTAAGTCATTTTCTTACCCATTAGAGATTAGTCTAATCACCTCATTAGGAATAGAAGATTTTTACTAATTAGAATAGCCTTCATGACAACTTGGAAGGGCATTTTAGTAATTATGCATCATTCCATGGAGAGGGAAAGGGGGTAGCCGACCCTAATAAAGTAGGGAGATGCCTCTCTCTCTCTCTTCCCTATTGTGCACACTTCTCCAAATTTAGGTGTTCTTCCCCAAAAAGATTTATTGCTCCACAAATTTCTTGCAAATCATTCTCCATTCTTCCCAATTATTACTCAAGGAGCCAGGCGCTTGGAGAAGGCAAGGAGCACTAGGAGAGGAAGCTTTGGCTAGGAGCTTGTGTCCAAATCATGTTTGAATTATGTCTACCAGGCTTTGTATTGGAAATCCATCTCCTAATAGTTATGAATCCAATTTCTTCGAATTTATAGGCTCTAGTTGTGCATTTTGACCATTAGGAACCCACCCATGGACTAGGGATACCTATAGGAGGAAGAACTAGCCTCTAATCACTCTTTATGTAGAAGTTATATTGTGTTTTTGTACCATTTTAGAAAAAATCCAAGAATTGTGCACCAAGTGTTTGTCATATGGTTTATTAGACCTATCAAGACTTATTTTTGTTTTGTGTGGCTAGAAACATGTCCACAATTGGATATGAGTAGGCCGTATCATGATACGCCTTGATACAAGTTATTTTGGAGGTTTTCTTCTCCGACACTTGTGTTACACATACCACATTCTCTATGACACGTTGTGTTAGCTAGATATTATTCTAATTAGGCTCTAATTATTATTTTAGACATGCTCATGTGATTTGGTTAGGTTCGAACAATTTTTGGTATAGGTATCTTGTACGTATCACAAAAGTATCATAGAATTGGTGCGATACTAGTGTGGTGCACACCAAGTGTTTGATATTATGCAATTATATGAATGTCATATGTGACATATGTGTCTATGTGTGATAGAGTGAATAAGAGTGTGTGTATGCATATAGATGTGTGTGTGTGTAACTACCTATATGGATACCTATACGTACATATGTGTGTATATCTCTATATGTGTGGATAGGGGTGTGTGTGCATATATATATATATATATATATATATATATATATATATATATATATATATATATATATATAAGTGGAGTGATATATGTATGTGCATATAGTTATAGGAAGTGTATGCACATATTCATATGTGTTTATGTGTTCCTAGAATTAGTATCCTAGGCTAATTGTGCATTCATTTAGGAAAAATATATGAGAGTGTCTATTAGAGTATCATATAGGTGTATTTTGTGACACTTGGTATAGTGTGTGTAGTAGTGTACCAATCATGGTGTGTGGTGAAGTAGAGAAAAGGGGGGATTTGTGTGAATATTAATAGAAACAACAGTTAGTAGCAGCAGGGCCTTGCATAAAACAACACTTGTGCAGCAAATGAGAAGCCTAAACAACAACAGCAACTAGTTGTTACCTTTGCTACATAAAAACAGAGCAACAATAGCTGCCTTACCTGTTTGTAGCAGCAAGTATCAGTACAGAGCAACATCATTGCAACCATGGCAGCAGAAGTTAGCTACTTTACCTACTGCACACGAAAAGAGGCAGCAACAGCAAGTATGCAGGCAGCAATAGCTGCTATCTTGCTCAAGCAGCAATAGGGCTGTATGTGGGAAGAAAGAGCAAATACAACATCGGCACTAGCAACAACACTAGCAGCAATAGGTAGTGAGCAGCAGGAGCAAGAGAGCAGTAAGGGTAGTCGCTGTAGGCTATTGCTGCAGCAAGCAATGGCATGTTGAAGCATCAATCTACAGGGCCATCCCTATGTAATATATAGAATAGGTATTAACATGTAGAAGCATCAGTATACAGGGCCATCCATGTGTGTGTTAGTGTGTACTAGCTAGTATGTGTGCGTACATGGGTATTGTAGGTCCTAAAAAATCAAGTCGCATCAATCAACAAAGTCAAAAATTCAAGATATTTATCATTTTGATGAGTTGCACAGATAATAGATTGCGCAGACGTTACTTTGCGCATGTTGATTTGCGCATGTTCCCAACTGCGCAGGCTGACGTGGCAGAAGTCATCATTGACTGAATCAAATCAGATCTTCCTGACAGCTGACAACACGAGTAACGAGGAGACTGTTCGTTTTTGGCGCCGCACAATGCTCGAGGACGGCTGACAGTTGGCAGCGCAATCCGTGGTTGCGCAAACAAAGCCTGCGCAGTTTGAGTCTGCGCAAACCAGTTTATGCGCAGTTCATTTTGCGCATTCTACCAACATAACTAACAAATTACATGTGGCATTCATGCCATCAATTGCTCATTACGTGGCAACCGTCTATGCACGATCATGCGCATTTCAATCAAATGATGCCATGTGTCCCAGATAGTTGGCCCACGATCCAATAACTGCCTGCGCAATCTAGTGTTGTGCGAATCAGTTGCTGCGTAAATCAGCTTGCGCAGTCCAAAATAACTGAAAGTTAGTTATTTTCAGAACTCTATAAATAGAGTTTCAAGTCTTCATTTTAGGGGGATCAAGATCAGAGATCAGAAATCAGAGAGTTCAGGAGTTCTTGCCAAAGTGCTGCTGCATTCTTCCGAGACTTTTGTCTTCAACTTCAGAGGCTTTTGCCTTCAATTTACAGAGTTGTTTTCAACTTCAAAGGCTTCGTCTTCAAAGTTCACATCGTCCAAGGGATAAAGCAATCGTCATCAAGATTGGATTCCTATAGTTGTAATTTTCCCAGAATTCTTGTAATCTTTATTACAGTTTGTATCAATAAAGTTTTATACTTTTGTTTTTGCAAACAAAATGGCGACTCTGCTGGGGACAACTTTCTCCTCCGACGAGGAAGTAGCAACTCAATGTGACGTAGCGTCTATCGGGAAGACGCAGAAGACGCTGGTTGCTAAGGTCAACCAGACAGCCTACGAGGCGATGCTCAACTCCAAGACCACTTCCCGTACTGTAGACACTTCTGCCAAGAGCAAAGTACACTCAGTTTGGGTCTCCAAGTCTGCACAATCTGGCATTTTTGCCACCAAGGATGCTGTACCAACTGTTGCACAATCTGCTAGTCAGACTGCTGCACAAACTACTGTGCCAACTGTTGCACAGTCTGTCTCAGCAACTGCTGCGCAATCTGCTGTAGTCAAGACTGCGCAGTCTGCTTCAACTGTTGCACAGGCTACTTCATATGCTGCCTTGTCAAAACAGAAGACTCCTATGACTCTGGCGCAATTGGCAGTGGCTTTTTCTGCGCAAAATAGCATTCCAATAACTAAAATGCATTCCAAGCACTCTAAGACAAGAACTCCTGATGCACTTCCTACCAAAGTTTCTAATGCACAAATGACTAGTGCACCTTCCACCCATGCGCAAACTAAGTCTGCGTAATCCAAGAAAAACAGCCCTTTGGCTAAATTCCCTTCTTCTCACAATAAAAGAAGAGATTCTATTCCTCTTCCCAAACACCTTATTGCCTCTGCGCAATCCACTGAGGGTAGTCCTTTGACTATTCCTCTTTCTCTTCAAAGCAAAGGAAAAGGTCCTTTGGTCTTTTCTCAAACTTCCTTGTCTCATGACTTGGAAGATAACAGAGGGAAACGCTCTTTAGCTAACCCTTCATCTCAAAACAAAATAAAAGGCCCTTTGGTCTTTTCTCAGTCTTCTTCAGTCTTTACTGAAGAAGATCCATCTCAATGTGCCTTGGCACCAATCAGTTCGAGAACTCTGACGAACAAGGATTCTTCTTTCCTTTATAACAAGAGTACTTGTACTAATCAAAGAGGTATTCTGCCTACTTCGATAGCAGAATTCCAGGACCTCCCGACTCTCCAAATTTATCGTTCCAGACAGGGAAAACTGTTAGTGTCTCAAACAGAGACTCCTGGGGGTGAATTTGCTGACCTCAGAACTTATTTTAATCGATCCACTTCAGTAAAACGAAAACAGCCAATGCCAAAGGTCAAATATCATCAGAAACAAATCTCCAAGGTCAAAAATCCTGACACTTATGCCAATAAAGTGAATACTTCCCTGTATACTCAAGCGATTAAACATTTGAAGAATCGGAATCATGTTCCAAATCTTATCAAAGAACAGATCCCTCGGAACTTTCCTCGTCCTGTTGTAGATCTTCGAGAACATCTAAGACAAAAACAGGATAATGTCTCAATATCTCTATCTCAACCATCTGATCATCACTGTAATCATAAAGTCATCATCCAATGCTGTTGTCAAACGACAAAACGATCTGTCTTCGATCGTTTAACTTTTGCTAAATCTGAACCTATGACAGAAGAAGACGAAATTTTGTATGCTTCTGTTAACATGACTTCCCGAGACACTGGAGGTAAAAGATGCTCTAAGCATGGTAGACTCCGCAAGCCAAGCCAACGGTATTTGGAATTACTTCAAGAATCTTCTGAAGGAGTATTTCAACATACCCGTTCTCGAAGCCGAGATACAATCGGTCAAAGAAATCTTCCTCAAAATCCTTCAAGTCATCTTCCTGTTTTCCAGTCAGGAGATGATTCGTTTTCTGATTATGATGCATACAGTGAAAGTTCTGAACAAACAGTATCTTCCACTGTGCCAAGAGAAGTAACGGCTTATGTTGTCACCGATGATCCAGATGCTTCAACCTCCGCAAATCAGGAACAGCGAATTGCTGCACTCGAAGACAAATTAAAAACCATGGCTGAGATGGTTGCTAGTATGCATTCCATCATTGTAGCACAACATGTTACACCACCAACTGCACCTATTACTAGTCCAGAAATCATAGCATCTTCAATACCTGCCAATACTGGACTGGGGGTAGCGCCTCCCCAAATGCCTCCTGTACAAGTGCAAGTACAAACTACGCCTAGCCATTCAGGAGCTAGGGGTAGTGCTTACAACGCTGTTCCTCCTCCTACTACTACAACTCAACCTGCTCCTTCTTCTTCATTAGAAGATGCCAATGAAGCTGTCAAACTCTTACGAACTCAGTTTGAAGCATTTAAAGAGAAAGACAATCTACAAAGGTTGGGGATTAAACAGCCCTATCCGGTTGAATGGAAGGACGTTCCGTTTCCTCCAAAGTACAAAATCCCTACAATCTCTCTGTTCGATGGCAGTACTTCCCCGAGTCAATTCATCAACCATTTTGAGGTAATGACTGTTCAACTTCAGCCAAATGATGCTCTTCTTACCAGAGTGTTCGTCGGTTGTTTAGCCGACGTAGCATACGACTGGTACAGAAGTTTGCCCGATGGTTGCATCATATCCTTTTCAGGTCTCAAACAAATCTTTCTGGAACGGTTCTATGAGGGATTTAATGATATGACGATGTCAGCTCTCAACAAAATCAAACAGAAACATAACAAAACTGCTGAGAGCTTTATTGAACGGTTCCGCCGTGAAGCTTTGAAAATGCCTCCAGGGACTCCAGCTGCCGTCACTATTGATACTTGTAAGGCAAATCTTTTGCCTATTATTAGTATGTGGACGGAATCAACCCAATTTCAAGATTGGCCCTCATTCATCGTCAACGCCAAAGCTGCTGAAGTAAGTGCCGACAAGTTCAAACAATTGGGGGTACAAATGTCTAACCCTGATCGCGATGAGCATCAGAATTCAGGTGGTGGCAATCGCCAGAACAATCGCAAAGCGAAAGAGACTTTAAATATTAACTTGAACAAAAATAAAGAATCTTTGGCTGTCAATGTGGTCCCACCTACATCTACTCCTACTCCTTCTGTACCTCCACCAAGGGAACCTCGTCCGAAGATAGAATATTCCTTTGATGAAAATGACACGGCAAGTATCTTTGAGTGTTTACTCAAAAGCAATAAAATTCAACTCCCTGATCCAAAGAAACCTGATGAAGTCAATAAGACTGATCATCCCAAGTATTGTGTCTATCACCGATTCATTGGACATCCTACTCGAGCATGCTATGTGCTCAAAGGTAAGATTCAAGAGCTTGTCAATGCAGGTGTAATCACTTTGCAACAAGATGAGAAGACTGTTACTGCAAATATGGTTTCAGTCCAATTTGGAGATTTCCCTCCGCAGATGATACAGCATGGTGTCATTCCAATTCCTAAAGCAACCCTTGAGATTGAGAATCTCCCGCTTCCATCCAATGAAGGTCTTATTCCCTTGTCTCTTGACAATGGTGAAATTATGTGGATCCATCCTGATCTTGCTCCAGAATTCGAGATATCTTCCGAGAAGAAAACTCGTTCTAAAGGCAAAACCAAGATTTGCAACATGGTATCTTTTGATCCCATTGTTGACGAAAAGATTCTGTTAGGCACCAGATCAGGAAAAGCTTATTTGAAAGATCATTCTGAAGGTCAAAAGGATCCTGCTTCTTCTTCCGAACCTGCTCTGGCACAACCTGCATCTGCTGAAGAGGTCCCTTCTACATCTTCACCAGTTGTAGTATCAATTCCTCCTAAGCCAACAACGGCTGATAAAGGCAAGCAACAAGTTCGATTTGACAAACCTCTAAAGAAGTCATCTCCTACTGGGCTTGAGAAGCCTTACAATTTTGATATATTGGCTCAATTAGCCAATACACCAGCTAGGCTGTCAATCTTTGAACTCTTGCGTCTTTTCAAAGAGACACGAGAAACTCTAAGTGAAGCTCTGATGCAGGCTGAAACTTGCTTAACTCTTCTCAAGAAGCCAGAATCAGAATCAGTCTCTTGTCATCACAGTCATAGTGTCTTGGAACTGATCCCAAATATTACCTTCACTCAGGATGATATGCTAATGGAAGATAATAGACATGATCGTCCTCTTTATTATACAGGATATGTAGATTCAATGAAGGTTGATCGTATCCTGATAGATCCAGGGTCTGCACTTAGTATTATGCCAAAGACAATGCTAGATGCATTGAAGATACCGGTGCATAGTCTTTCAACTACAATCACTACTATCTTAGGATTTAACCAAGGAAAGAGTGAACCTTTGGGTAAGATCCACCTGAAACTTCAAATAGGCAATCTTCGCACAAAGGTGACCTTTTATATCATCGACAATCATGGTTGTTCTTACAATGCTCTCCTGGGAAGGCCATTCCTCCATGAACACAATGTCGTTCCATCAACTCTTCATCAATGCTTTAAATATGTTGATGACGAAGGACAAGTTCACAAGGAAGTTGCCGATCTTTATCCTTTCAAGGGTGTTGAAGCTTATTGTAACGATGCTCGTATGTACAAGGATGAGTTTATGAAGGTGGTATTGGCTATGGATACTGAAGAAGATAAAAAAGCAGTACCTCAAGACACTCTTATCATACCTGTTAAGGGGCGAGTTTCTCATCCTCAATCTTCCAAACCACTAGTTATTCACTTACCAGTTCAAAAGAAATCAGTTGATGCTGATGAAAATCAAAGGGAGCTCACCTCTTCTGAGCCACTTGTTATCGACTTACGTCGTAACAAAGACAAAAAGCAGCTCATTCCTTCTGAGCCACTTGTTGTTGATCTAAATCGCAACAAGAAAAAAAGGGAGCTCACCTCTTCTGAGCCACTTGTTATCGACCTCCGTCGTAACAAGCCTCCTTTACGTTCTTCTTCTCCCCCTCTTGTAATCAATTTGACCAAACCTGCTAAGGTTAAAGGTCCTGTTGTAAATACTGATGTACAAATCAATGAAAAAGCATCTACTTTCCAGTATATTGATGTTATTTATTATACTAAAAGTTATTTGGATATGTTAGATAGCTTCCAATCAATTACACTGGGAGTCGTACAATCTCTTCAGACAAAAGTCTCGCTTGAAGATCCAGATGATTCTTACCGTATTCACCCTTCTTTGAAGAAAGGTGAAAGTCCAACATTTTTATATAAAAGACCGGAAACAAAGATTAACTATACGGATGATAGCAAAGTTAACGATACGGGACGTCTCCAGTTCCATCGTTATAGTCAACAATCAAAAGATATCGTCCGAAAGATGGGTTACGACTTCAAGAGCGGCCTTAACTATGGTAAAGGTAGACGAACTCCCATTCATACAACAGTTCCAAATAGAAAATCATAAATGTATTATGGCAGGACCAAGAAAGGTCTCGGATATACTTCTCCTCCACTGTTATCCCCAGCGGCTTCTGAATCAGATAAAGAAGAACGTTCTAATTCTTCTGATTCCAGATCATGGGATTCTGATACCAGCATTGGTGAAGTTCATCGTATAATTGTATCTTCTAATATGGTCTCCGCTGAACTACCAGAAGGATGTGATGAAGATGTTGAAGAAAATCCAGAAATAGATCCTTGGGCTCAACATATGGATAACCAATGGGTACTTCGTTTTGAACAACGTGAACCTCCTACTGAAGATCAATTAGTTCAAATTGATGTAGGGGAAAAAGAGTCACCTCGGCCAATCTTTATTAGCAAGAATCTTCCAGAAGCAGATAAGCAAGAGTTGATTCTTCTCATTAAAGAATACATAGACGTCTATGCTTGGAGTTATGAAGATATGCCAGGTTTAGATCCCAAAATTGCTACTCACAAACTGAACATTCTTCCTAATGCTAAACCAGTCAAACAGCAACAAAGGCGATTTAAGCCTGAAATGATGGACGCAATTGATGATGAAGTCAAGAAGCTTATGCTTGTGGCTTTATTCGAGAAGAGCAGCATCCTGATTGGGTAGCCAATGTCATCCCAGTTTTGAAGAAAACTGGAAAAGTTCGAGTCTGTATCGACTTCCGAGATCTCAATGAAGCATGTCCGAAAGATGAATTTCCTCTTCCTATCACAGACGTTATGATTGATAATACTTGTGGGTTTGAGAGAATATCTTTTATGGATGGATTTTCCGGATATAATCAGATCAAAATACATCCTGAAGATGAAAAGTATACATCTTTCCGCACTCCTCGAGGAGTCTATTGTTATACAGTGATGCCATTTGGTCTCAAGAACGCTGGTGCAACTTATCAGCGAGCCATGAGTACCATTTTCAGAGAACATCTTCGTAAAACAGTCGAATGCTACGTTGACGATATTGCTGTCAAAAGTCGTTTAAAAGAAGATCACATCCAAGATTTGAGAATAATATTTAATCTCATGCGTCAACATCAGCTCAAGATGAATCCCACCAAGTCATTCTTGGGTGTCTCTAGTGGCAAATTTCTCGGCTTCGTCATTACCTCTAAAGGTATACACGTGGATCCCGAGAAGATCAAAGCCATCCAAGAGATGCGTCCTTCACGTAACCTAAAAGAGCTACGAGGATTCCAAGGCCGACTTGCGTACATCAGGCGATTCATTTTGAACTTGTCTGGACGTTGCAGACCATTCACTCAACTAATGAAGAAAGGTGTATCTTTTGTTTGGACTGAAGAGTGTCAACGAGCATTCAACGATATCAAACAATATCTTATGAATCCACCAATTTTGGTGCCACCTATCTCTGGTATTCCATTCTTGATGTATGTCCGTGCTATGGACCATTCATTGGGTGCTTTACTTGCCCAAAAGAACAAAGAAGGCCATGAACAAGCTATATACTATCTTAGCCGAATTATGATTGGTGCTGAACACCGTTATAGTCCGGTCGAGAAAGAATGCCTGGCTCTCATGTTTGCTGTGCAAAAGACGAGACATTATATCATTGGTCAAACTATTCATGTTATATCTCGAGTTAACCCTCTCCGGGTACTCATGAAGAAACCTAGTACACTTAATTCTCGGTTGGCTACATGGGCAATCCTTCTAGCCCAATATGACATGGTGTATGTTCCACAAAAATCTGTCAAAGGTCAAGCCTTGGCGGACTTCTTAGCAGCTCATCCTGTGCCTGAAACATTTAACTCTACGACGAAATTCCTGACGAGACGTTAGAAGTTAACATGATCTCCGAAGAGTTTCCAACCTGGCGTCTATTCTTTGATGGTGCATCAAGAATTGGACCAAATGGTGCTATTGTGGCAGGTGTTGGAGTTGTTCTCGTTTCTCCAGACGGATTAACTATCCAAAGAGCCTACTCTTTAGATGAACCTTGCTCCAACAATGTGGCAGAGTACAATGCTTTACTTGTCGGCCTTCAGCTAGCTAAATAACTGAATGTTGAATATCTCGAAGTCTATGGTGATTCTAAATTGGTTGTGAACCAGGTTAGAGGAACCTATGAAGTCCGTCATCAAGACCTAGTGCCTTATCATGAAGCAGCAATCAATATAGCTATATCATTCAAAACTTTCTTCATTGACTATGTTCGATGAGCTTGCAATACTGAAGCAGATGCTTTGGCCAATCTTGCAGCTGTCTTAGCTATCCCTATCAAAAGACAGCAGGTGGTGGTTATATCCAACCGAGAATTGTTCTGTATCGAAAATAATCGTAATATTGAATTCAGCAATTTTGCTGAAGTTAATCTTATCGATGACGATTGGAGAACTCCTTTTATCGATTTCGTAGTACATGACATACTCCCTGAAGATCCTAAGGAGGCCACAATCGTTCGACGTCGATCTCTACGATTCTATTACAATCAAACCACCAAAACACTCTATCGGCGAACTTATGATGGTCTTCTTCTACGCTGTTTAGCTGGTGATGAAGCCAAACAAGTGTTGCGTGAAGCTCATGATGGCGTCTGTAGAGCACATCAACCTGGTCCTAAACTACAGGATCGTATTCGACGTATGGGTTACTATTGGCCCTCTATGGTATCAGATGCCATTGAATATGCAAGGAAATATCGTGCTTGTCAAATCCATGCAGACTTCATTCATCAACCATCAGAATTCTTACACCCGACTGCTGCTTCCTGGCCTTTTGAAGCTTGGGGTATGGACATCATAGGTCCTATTAATCCTCCTTCTTCTAGAGGACATCGGTTCATATTGGCGATAACCGATTACTTCTCTAAGTGGGCTGAAGCTATACCTCTGACTGAAGTCAAGACTAGCAGTGTCATTAACTTCGTTAAATACCATGTCATCTATAGATTCGGTGTACCTCGAAGAATCATTCATGACAATGGACCTCAATTCGTTAGTCAGAAGTTCACTAGATTCTGCGATGATCATCGAATTAACAATGTTGCTTCGACGGCGTACAATCCTGCTGCTAATGGTTTAGCTGAAGCCTTTAACAAAACCATTATTAAGCTCCTTAAGAAATTCGTATCCACTAACAAACGGAATTGGAGCGAGAAACTTGGCGAGTGTCTTTGGGCCTATCGAACTACAGTCCGCAATCCCACAGGCTTTACACCTTTCTCTTTGGTGTATGGCTGTGAAGCTGTCCTTCCTTTGGAGTTACAAATTCCTTCTTTAAGGATTGCTATTGCCAATGAACTCACCACAGAAAACAATGACCTTCTTCGACTTCAAGAGTTAGAAGCATTGGATGAAAAGCGGTTAATGGCTCAACAGCATATTGAGTTATACCAAGCCCGCATCTCAAAGACATTTAATCGTAAAGTGAAGGTCAGAGCTTTTTAGCAAGGAGAACTTGTTTTAACGGTCAGACGTCCTATGACTATGACTCATATGAGCAAAGGGAAATTCGATGCGAAATGGGAAGGTCCCTATGTTGTAAGCAAAGTTTTCTCAAATGGAGCTTATCAACTTTCAGAACTTGATGGTCGAGTTGCTATGATGCCTATCAATGGCAAATTCTTAAAGAAGTATTATGTATAAATGTAAATACTTGTAAATTATCAGACAGAATCAAGTTCATAAATAAAATTCAAATTTTATTATATGATAGTACATATTAAAGGTCAATATCATCTTTTTCTACATTGGGACGAGGGCCACTACCGTCCTTCTCAAAAATGCGGTCAGCAAAAGAGCCGATAACCTCCTTGCTGGATCCCACAAGAAACTTGCAGGCGGCCATCCTCATGGCTTCTTCTTCTTTAGTCTTTCCTGGTTCAAGCAGGAAGTCCAAAATATCCCGCGGTGGCTGGGGTGCAGACGAACCTTCGCCTGCTTCTGCTTCCTTTGGCTAAACTGGATCGGCAGGATGTTCTTCAATACCCTTCTGAACCTTCGAGACAGTTTCAACCTTCTTAGATGCTTCTCCGAAAGACATTTTTATATTGAAGAGTAGAAGTGTTCGTTCCTGTCAGATTTTTGCTATATTTATAGACAGAAGTTCCTCAATTAATGAAACATTACATTCACCCGACGGTTCATCCGTTCATTAATACCTGACGGTTCATCCGTTCATTTATTACATTCATCCGACGGTTCGTCCGTTCATTAATCATTCGACGGTTCGTCCGTTCATTAAAATGCCAGACGGTTCATCCGTTCATTTATTACGTTCATCCGACGGTTCGTCCGTTCATTAATCATCCGACGGTTTATCCGTTCATTAATATCTGACGGTTAACCCGTTCATCATTTGACGGTTAACTCGTTTATTTCACCATCATTTGACGATTTACCCGTTCTTTCATCATTACTTGACGGTATTTCCGTTCATTCATTTTCATATACATTGACGATTCATCATCGTTCATTTTCTACATCAGCAACTTGTCGTTTTCGATTAAGTTGTCAATAAATATATCATATCTATCTATTATTTATATCTGAATAAGATATGCAATAAATAATGAAGCCACAACAAAATGTCCTTTATATAAAAAAATGAGACATTACAAAAATGCAGCTACAGCAACAAAACCCAAATACAAATCAAGAAGGAGGGACAATCAGATTGTCAATTTGCTGCTTTAATGTCTTTAGCTCTTCTTCGTGTGTTGACGCTACTATCTTTCTTGCCTCCTCCATCCCGCTTTCTTCATCAAAAATGGGCATATCTACTGTCCTGCGAGTGATCTCTTCACCATGAGTAGTCTCATACTCATTCCTTTCTTCAATCAATGCATTAAATTGTTCAATCACCAGTTGGTGATTAACAGTTTCTTCTTCAAACTCTTGTTGGAGGCGAGTAATTTCAGCCTTCAGCTCAGCAAGTCGCCGTCCTTTGCTTTCAGCCACTAGAGTAATTGATCCTATTTTAGAATTATATTCAGCTGATTTTGCTGAATGAGCTTCTAACAGATTTTGAAGAGTTAACCTTTCCATATCAGCAGCTTGAGCCAGCCGCTCAAATTCAGCTTGTACTAAAGAGTCTACATCTTTCTTCTTGAGTTCTTTATACTTCTTGATGGAGACTTCTAATTCATCCAGTATATGTTCAAGGAGAGTGGCCTGAGCTTCGTCTCCTTGGTCTTTTATGGCTTTTATCAAGAAAGAAGTGGGCTTCCTAACCATAATAAAGTCAGCCCCTTCTTTCTCTATCATTTTACGGACGAGAGATCCCAGCGACTCAAAGAAACATCGGGTAAATGACTGGACCACTTGCTGATTGATGGCCAGAGTTCCAGGAGTCGCTGCTACTCCTGATGAAGACGGGGGTAACAGGTTGCTCGATTCTTTGAGGTTGGACAATAGGCTCTTTTAATAAGGGAGCCAGAGTAGAGCTGGTTGCTCCTCCTGCTTGATCTTCTGCAAAAATAAAATTGTTATTTTACTAATTGATTATTGATAAACAAAAAGATCAAATTAAGAGCAATGTTACCTTGGTTTGGTCTAACAACGAGTTCATTCCTTACTGGAATGGAATACCGTTGAACAGAAGTAGCCTCAGCTGCAACAGCCTGGCTGCTGCCCGCCTCAGAACCACAAGATAAATGATGACTACTGCTAATAACCACCGTGGGTATAGGCACCATAATCAGGTCCGTTAGAGGTGTTGGCAAAGTCTCAAGATCTACAAATGAAGATATTAGTTATCAGTTCATTAAAAAAAAAAAAGAGGGAGAGATTGTTAAATCTCGTTTTATACCTTGAGGGTCGGTGGCAGGATTTTCTTCTAGCACACCTTCGTCGGCTACTTCTTCAGGAGATATTTCTATCTCAACATCGACAGCTTTTTCTGCAGATGCCTCCACTTCAATATCCTTTTTAGGATTTGAAATTTCATTGACAGTATCAAGAGAATTGTGTTCTTCATTATCCTTTTTAGGATCTTGTAAATACTCATCAACATTTTTGGATGAAGAACTTTCCTCGTCTTCTTCTTTTTCTTCTTCTTTTCCACTGCTAGTAGCAGCCTGATCTTCCTGCAAGCTATAACTGCAATCCTCCAGAGCTGCAATCATTTTACGGTCTTCGTCCTCACGAAGAGTCCTGGGAGTAGGAGGAGGTTGAGTAATATCTGCAATAGGAGAAAGAGGTTGTATAACACTTTGTTCTTCCTCTAAAATATGTTCTCTAGGCTTTTCACTTCTTGGGGCAAAATCTCCCCTCTGTTCATTCTCCTCGAGAGTTTTGCTCCCTGATTCAGAAGCAGGTGTGGGAGATGCCATTAGAAGTCCTGCAGCAGCATCTACTGAAGTCAGGAGTTGTCTAGAAGAAGACTCTTCTGGTGACTACTCTTTTATTTCTGTGTAGAGGTCTAACAGGACTCTCTACATTTTCTGGCTCTGCTTGCTTTTGTACGGAAGTTGGTGTATTGGTAACTTCTTGATGTGTATCGGCCAATTGCCGGGATTGAGATCTGGTAGTCACCTTTTCAGAAGAAACATCAAGAATCAATTTCTTCTTCGCCATAGGAGTAGGAGGCTCCTCTCTTCTTCTTTTCTTCGCAGAAGATTTACCCACCTTCAGAGAAATACGAAGTGGTGGATTTACTTCTTGGGGGAATATAATATCTCTTGTAGTTTCCAGAGGTGCATCTGCTGGTTCCTGCGCCTCCTCATTTATAGGGATCGATGGAGCAATTCTTCCTCTCCTTAATCTTGTTGCAGTGGCGAAACTATCTGCGAGATTGAAATTCTCGGCAAAAGTATTCGCTGATGTGTAAAACACGGAGTATGTAAAAAGTATTCGAGGACCCTGAGGAGTAGTCCTTGCTGGCATGGAGAAAGTAGCTTTTGTATCACGGGCATTGTAATAAGCCCAAGCCCTAGCTCCGTCTATCAGATAACCCTTGCCTTGGAGGCAGGTAATTGCGTTCCCTACGTGGAACTGATCATACCCAAACTGTCGAGCAAAACGGCTTGGGAGGTATGGTTCTAAGTAGCACTCTTCTTCGAATCGGTAGACCAAATGAGATGGTCGAATTGTCTTCAACCATTCAAAAGCGACACGAGTTAGAGGCTGCAGTTTCGAATCCACCATATTCGTGGGCATCTGATCATACCCAGCAGGGAAAGGAGCGCAGCAGAAGTTCCAGCCTCTGTTCAGATTCAACATAAATCTACATTCAGATAAGGAAGTATATTTCCATTTTCCATCGGAATACCTTCGAAGAAAACTGCCGTCAACTGGTCCCATGCCAGGATCCATTAAAGTTGGATAGTGAAGAAGCAACCATCCAAACAAATATGTATATGGCAATTCTAAGCGAGGGAATTCTCTCTCTCCTTTCGCTTTCAACATCAAGTCAACATATAAACGAAGACTGGCATTCAGCTTACAGGTCATTGCTGATAGTAAGTCCATTTTATAATCGAAGACTAGCTTAACAGCTGCAAATAAGACGCCACGGTGAAAATGATCCACAGCACTGGATCCGGGAACTACGAATCTTTGCAGCCAGTATGTCAAGAATCCCGCCAATTGTGCTGCTTCTGACATGGGCCTATAGCTCATTCTCAAGTAACTTTCCAAATTGTCTCCTCTCTTCAAAGGAGGATATTCATGGTCATCCATCACTTCTTTATCAAAGTGACCACTCTGTTCCATTAATTTTCTGACCTCTGTATGGCTCAAAGGTTTGAAAAAGGTTGGGTAACATTTATCGTTCTTCTTGGTTTTCTTCTCCTCTATATGATTAAGAAACAGATATGGTAGCCACTTTGAAGAATAACAAGTATTGGCAGTGGCACTCTTGTAAAATAAAGAGCAGATCTTGTAATGGCACAATAGTTCTTCGAACACTGTCACCATTTCTGGATTCTCTTTTCTGAGCTTGTTCAACTCATCATTTGTTGGTACATACTCCTCATACGGAGCATCTGCCATGGGCAAGAACGAGATATACTTCATCTCGTGGAGTGCAAAGCCCATCTCTCCCCCTGGGGTCATGAAGGTTCCAGTCCTGTAGTTGTATCTCTCAGCTAAGGCTAAGAACATATGAGGATTGGGAGCAAATCCGTAAACAGTGGCATGTACTGCTTCATACAGGTTGATTTGTTGGAGTCTGTCTTGGAATTTTCCCAGAACCCAATTCGCGATATAATTCCATCGCTTGTAGTCTGGATTCACCAATCCAGTCATTCTTATATCTTGCTCAGGATATTTTCCTTCAACCTTTGCAAATTCATTTGCAAATATTAGTGTTCTAACAGGCATTAGCATGGAGGAGTTCTCTGGTGGAATGCAGCCAGGTCTTAAGCCTCTCAGTAGGACACTATATCTGTCAGAAGAGCTATAAAACATATCCTTATGTTTTGGCCCTTTTTTACGAAGATTTTTCCTGCCCGAGCATCCTGAAATAGAGTGATATTCCAATCCATCTTCCTAGGGTAGCTTGCATGAGCGTACCGTGACAAAGGAAGACAGCGAGCGATGTCGGGTATAAAAAAAGATCTATCTTGCTGGTGAACTACCCTATCTTCCATCCTTGGCCTAGGCTGAGAGGCTCTCTCAAAGGCGTCACCAAATAGGAATAAGGGTTTCTTGTGAATTACAGCATCAGCTGATTCTAAAGGCTGTCCGTTCATCAAACACATCAAAGTTTCATTGTCCTGAGAAATCAATATAGCCTGACGGGAGGCCGGCAGATCATACTGAGGGTAATGGACATGAGACAGATCTTCTTTGTATTCAGACTCTGTAAGGGTTCCCACAAAATGTTCGTAATCTGGATCTTCATTGACTTCAACTGCATCAACAAACAGATGAAAATTAGTCCAAAACAAAGATTTTGTTTTTAAACATGAAACATGATTTGCGCAACATCAGACTGCGCTGACATGATTTGCACAACATCAGATTACGCTGACATGACTTGCGCAATATCAGTTTGCGCATCATTAAAGGTGCGCAAAGCAATGGTTTGCGCTGATATCTGCGCAACTTAATTGTTTGCGCTGACTTCCTGTCAGCACAAATCAACAATTTGCGCAAAAATGCAGCCTTCATAAAAATGAAGAACTGTTAGTTGATGCAACCGAAACCCTAAAAAGGGTGGCGCAATATGAACTTATCTCTAAAAAGATATGAGTTTCAAGGGAGACGAATCACCCTAAGAAGGGGTTTTCAATCGGTTCAACTACCTCTCAGAGCAGGGTGTGCGGATTCGTGTCGGGAAGCTCGCCGTACAACCCTGTCAGAAGACTCGGCCGGAGCTTTTCCCTTCGCGGCGGCGGCAGCGGCAGCATTTGATCGTCGTGGGGCCATGACAATCGTCGGAGGAGGAGAACAGTGAAGGTTGGGAGATTTTCTTCTCAAAAAGCTCGAAAGATTGCAAAGTAAAGAATTGAAAACGAAAAGAGGAGTATTTATAGTTTTTGAAATGCGAAACGGATGCCTCGGATTGCGCCTAAACTTGTGGTCTATTCGCTTTGCGCAGACAGCTCATCATATTGCGCAAAATGAGTCAATATTCAAAAATTTAAAGTATTTCAAAATTTTGATTATAGTCAACTTTCGAAAACTTTGAAGGGGGTCTTGTAGGTCCTAAAAAATCAAGTCGCATCAATCAACAAAGTCAAAAATTCAAGATATTTATCATTTTGATGAGTTGCGCAGATAATAGATTGCGCAGACGTTACTTTGCGCATGTTGATTTGCGCATGTTCCCAACTGCGCAGGCTGACGTGGCAGAAGTCATCATTGACTGAATCAAATCAGATCTTCCTGACAGCTGACAATACGAATAACGAGGAGACTGTTCGTTTTTGGTGCCGCACAGTGCTCGAGGATGGCTGACAGTTGGCAGCGCAATCCGTGGTTGCGCAAACAAAGCCTGCGCAGTTTGAGTCTGCGCAAACCAGTTTATACGCAGTTCATTTTGCATATTCTACCAACATAACTGACAAATTACATGTGGCATTCATGCCATCAATTGCTCATTACGTGGCAACCGTCTATGCACGATCATGCGCATTTCAATCAAATGATGCCATGTGTCCCAGATAGTTGGCCCACGATCCAATAACTGCCTGCGCAATCTAGTATTGCGCAAACCAGTTGCTGCGCAAATCAGCTTGTGCAGTCCAAAATAACTGAAAGTTAGTTATTTTCAGAACTCTATAAATAGAGTTTCAAGTCTTCATTTTAGGGGGATCAAGATCAGAGATCAGAAATCAGAGAGTTCAGGAGTTCTTGCCAAAGTGCTGCTGCATTCTTCCGAGACTTTTGTCTTCAACTTCAGAGGCTTTTGCCTTCAATTTACAGAGTTGTTTTCAACTTCAAAGGCTTCGTCTTCAAAGTTCACATCGTCCAAGGGATAAAGCAATCGTCATCAAGATTGGATTCCTATAGTTGTAATTTTCCCAAAATTCTTGTAATCTTTATTACAGTTTGTATCAATAAAGTTTTATACTTTTGTTTTTGCAAACAGGTATGAGAGCAATGGCAATAGGTATTTGGTTATACCTATGTAATATATAGAATAGGTAAGGGTACATAGGTATGGATATACATATTGGTATAGGTAATGTTAGGATATGAGATAGGTAATGTGTAGGGGGTGTATTATTATCAAAATACCCATTTAGAAAGGGTAGCACATGCTTATATGATACGGGTATCATAAGGTAAGAGTAGGGTATGTTGAGGTAATGTTTAAGATAATGGGTAATTTGTGTAACAGATACGAGCTAAGGTATATTGGCGTGAGTCTCTATATATATATATTATAGAGTAGATACATAGAGTACTAGCTAGTATTACCTAGTATTGGATACCTTAGTATAGCAAGGTATGGACCTCGAAACCTAGATAATGACTAGTTTGACCTAGTTTAGCAAGGTCTGCCCTACTTTGACTTCCATTACCTAGAAATCACATTTTAATTTAGATATCAATGTTTATCACTCCAAAATACCAATTGACATTGATATTTAATATTTAGGTCCTTGTGACTCCACTTTGGACATCGTTCAATACTCGTTGCTCAGGCCCACAGGCGAGTACTTTCTCTAAAAGTTTTTGTTATCTTGGTAATTTTTATGATATCAGTTTGGAGTGTTATACTTGATTCCTGACACGATAATACACGGGCTAGTATCTTGATACCTGTCAAGAGGAGTCCTGACTGGATCGATCATACTAGTCGAGGATGTTTACCATGACAAAAGATTATACAAATTTTTTGTATATTAAACGTGTAAAAGAGTACAATCGATTCCTAAACATGAGATCTAAGTACAAAATTTTTGGGGACGTGTGACGGTGGAGATCGAGCACTACAGCGGTTCATTTACTCCGTTGACGATCTGACGACGAGTTGAACTTGCTCTGATTTTTTGGTGCTTGTGATTGGAACTCTGGGTTGCCAATCAAGAGGACACCGAAGTTACTGAAGATTTTGAAGACTCTTGATCGAAGGAAAACCCCTTCTATTTACAAGCGAGCACATATACGATGTGCATAAGGTTTATGCAGGAACGCTGCACGTGGACATATGATAGAATCTTGAGGCTGCACTGTGAGGATTGCTGCTGAGCTGATATATGGCAGACGCTGGGATTCTCTTTCATCAAGATCTTGGGGAGTTATCAACATAACTGAGTAAACGACATGTGGTACATGTTTAATATTGATTGGATGAACCCGAGTAGATTCTGTTCCTATCCCTGACATTGGATTTTGTCCCTATCTTAGGGGGTCATTGGTCTAAACAAACAGATTGGATATGGCCCTCGTCCATAGAAACAAACTCCGTCCTTATCTTTGGGAGTGGTAGTTTAAACAAACCGATAGGATATTGCTCTTATCAACATAATCAAACTCTGTTCTTATCTTAAGAGTTGTGGTTTAAACAAACTGATTGGGAAATATCTGAAAATATATAGGTACCAGACTGGCTACGTGGAACAATGTCACCTTGTAGGACTGCGCATCTATACGAGCTGCACTTCTGGTGAGGCTTCGATGTCACTGTACTTTTGGACGATGTGGAGACTATGTTTTGAAGACAAGGGAGTCACTACGCTTTTGGGCGACGAGGAGACTGTATTTTAGGCCACAGAGTCACTGTGCTTTGGGGCGACGAGTAGACTGTGCTTCGAAGACGACGGAGTCACTGCGCTTTTAGGCGATGGGGAGACTATGTTTCAAAGACAACCGAGTCACTACGCTTTAGGCGACGAGGAGACTTCTTTAGGCAATGGAGTCTCCCGAAGGAGCCTGCGCTTCTAGGTCGAAACGAGGGCACTGCGCTTCTATTTGAACCGACGGCGTTGTGCTTCTGGTTGAACCGAAGTGGCTTCGCTTCTGAGTTGAAGGAAATAGTTGAACTTCTGAGTCAAAAGAAGTGGCTGCACATCTGAGTCGAAGGAGCCTGTTTTTGTCGAAGTCATCGATTAATGACTGCTCTCCAATGAATGAGTCGATATTCTCAACCTTAATTATCGCCATATTTTGGGGAATCCAAGAAGTTTGTGGCCTAGGATTCAGTCAAAATGAACCTATTAAATGAGATTCATTGTGCTGAGTCCTAGGTTCATCCCATTAATTGGGGGTCTTTGACCGATTTGTACTTGGCTTTTGGGGTTAGACCACACCCAGCCTATATAAAGGGAAGCTTCTCAGAGGAGTCATGTCCAATGTCTCTTAGGATTCCCTACGTCATGTTCGATCCCAACTTAGCTTCCAACGGCCGATGACCTTGCACAAGTCGAGAGTTGGTTGTGGATCTCTTCGTTCAAAGAAGCTATGTCCTTGTAGAAGAACTGCTACTGGATTTTGAGATGCACTTGAGCGTTTGGCATGAGGAGTTCTGTAACTCCCCTTCCCGAAAATATTTAAAATTATTTTATTTATTTATTTATTGGATTTAAATAAATATATTTATTGCTATTAGATATTATTATTAGCGGTTAATTGAATATTTATTGATATATAGATATATGAGATAAATATACCAGAATATGGATGTATATATATATATATATATATATATATATATATATATATATATATATATATATATATATATATATATATAGAGAGAGAGAGAGAGAGAGGTATATAAAGATACATAGGTGGATGTGCTTAAGCTATTAATAATTTAATTTGCTAAGCAAAGTCTGAGAAGACTTTTACATGTAGAGTGCTAATGAAGCTTATTTGTACAACCATTCGATTGATGAGAAAATGGTTACATGACATACACAAAATAGGTTGGAGAGCGTTCAGAACCTTCTCTGGAAACAACACATATCCCAGCCCAGCATACCCGAAATCAGCGGCCCACAAGCCAGCCCGAACACAAAATTCTCCCCTCTCGGTTTCATCCAGGGGTCAGGAAGACTCGGAACGCGTATATATAAATTCAAAGAGAGAGAGTTCTCTTGAAAGCTACAACCCTAGCCGACTTGTGCAACACCCCCTGCCTATTACTTCATGCGCGACCCTCTCTATCACCGACCTCCTCATTTCCATGGCAAGCGCCGTCTCGACTCTCTGTCGAATCCTCCTCGCGTGTTGCCGGGCATTCCGCTGCCACAGGTGCCACCCCGCCCCAGATACTGGACCACCATGCGTCGCCGGCGCTGGCACGAGCAGCAAGGGCGACAACACTGTTAGCAACAGCAATGGCGCGGCCACCCTGGCACCGCCGCCGGCAGGCGTTCCGGCCAGGCACGGCCCACAGTGCCTTACAGCAGGCACGGCCACGAACCACAACGACGTTGCCAGGCGCGTTACTGCAGGTGCCGCAACCGTGGCGACGACCACCGCAATTCGTGGCGCGAGGTTTTGTCGGCGCTGTCCTCATTGCCCGACGTTGCCGGGCCGACGTTGCACCATCCATAGGCCGCAAGCTCTTCTAGTCGAGAGAAGCCCAACCGAAGAAGGAGTGCGGAGTTGACAACAGAAGCTCCCCGACGTGCTTCTTCCATCTCCTTGACTCGCTAAGCAAAGAAGAGAATATTGGTAATACCATCTTCTCTCTGTCGTTCAAATATATATAAGTTTTGCATGGCCGGCCATATGTAATACATGAAGAAGCAACAACTCAGTCACCCTTATGATATATTTCATTTAAACCCTCCCATTTTTTCTTATTCTATTGCTCATAGTTTAATAAAGTAAATATCAACAAACCAAAATCCCTTCTTCTCAAGACAGAATGGTATAGGATTTTTACACATAACCCCCTAAGCATATGACCACTTTGAAATTAGGCCAAAGGAGAGAACATGCATTTATGGGATAGTAGGCCATTTAGCATATACCACATTCTCGTAAGACACAAACACTGTAGCCATATCATCTTAAGCACTATAGAAATTCAAGTAGTAGTTTTTGTATAAATATTTAGCTATATATAAATATAATAATATAGTTAAATACTTAACTAATGTATCAGGGAAGGTTTCCTATAGCTACTGACCCAATCGAGTAGATTTATGATAGGTATGCACTTTTGCATAAAAGACCTTAGGGAATAATCTTTTGGTAAAAAAAGAAAGAGAATTCTTTAGATATTTTTAGTTGCACATATTCAGTGAAACCTCAATTACTTTGTGTACGTTCGCCAAGTCGAGATAAAACTTGCGCCAACAGGACCGTGTTATTTTTCTGGTCCTGTATCCCAAATTTGGTCCGATTCTGAGACAGTTGATCGGATCACCGTTTTGCGGGCCCCATGGTCCCACTCAACGGGCGATTTTGTGCACGGCCCACCGGAATCCAACTCTGGACATACGGTTGGGTTCGTATCGGAAAACTGGACCCGTAGACATATAGTTTGACGACTTTAGAGACCGTTGACCCTGGCACGCTTTCCGGTGCAAAGCGAGTCCAACGGCGGATATCGTTTTTGCCCGAAATTACCGTTTTGCCCCTGTGTCCAGAATTGGACTTAAGGACAGGCAATCCTAGCTATTTGGACTATTCTGAGATCATTGGTATTGTTTATTTCAGCTTCTGGGGACTGTTGTACGGGTTTTGACTATAGTGGCGCATTGAGTAGTTCAGATTGTCGGTTTCACCAGCAAAGGACCACAGGCGAGTACAGTTTATTGTTTGCATTTCGATATTGATCTTTACTATATTTCATTGATTGGTCATTAGTTATGTGATATTTTTATACTCTATTATAAATTGTTGAGTCGGGAATGAGAAGTACCAAGGATGTGTGATCCGACCATAGACAGTGCTTAGACATTGTAGACAGTGCTTATTTTCCTGCAAGTAGACATTGTAGACAGTGCTTATTTTCCTGCAAGTAGACATTGTAGACAGTGCTTATTTTCCTGCAAGTAGACATTGTAGACAGTGCTTATTTCCTGTTGTAGACATCGTAGACAGTGCTTACTTTTCTGCAGTAGACATCGTAGACAGTGCTTACTTTTCTGCAGTAGACATCGTAGACAGTGCTTATTTTTCTGCAAGTAGACATTGTAGACAGTGAGTAGACATTGTAGACCGTGCGGTGTAGTACCCCAGACCGATCACATATCAAAGGTACTTCAAACGGTGGAAAGTATATTGGTCTATTTATTACTATTGATTTTCTTACGGCTTTACTGATATTTTCAAAACTCATGATTGATGCCTAACCTTTGTCTTATAGTCATTTTCTTTATTTGAAATTGCATTCAGTGAATTGTGCTCGTTCCATTCCTGACTGGAAACCAACACTTTTCAGGTTAGCCGTGGATTCACCTAGCATGGAAGATTCGGGGATACTTGCAGACATGAGCTTAGAGACTAGCTAGATAGTTGAGTGGTAGTCATTCTATAATTATACAAGTTTATGTTTTCTGCAAAAGTAAAACTTGTGCTCTTTGTAAATTAAATTAATCTTTGTGAATGAGCATTATTTGTGATTTTGATCTTCATGGCCGTGACAGCGTTCTACCGCCGACACTGCGGCGTAGGCTGGCTTGGACACGTCTCGTATCCGTTTAAAAAAAAAAAACGGGTGCGGATCGTGACAAGTTTTTGTGGTGGCCCATGCAGGTCTGTCTTCGCAAATCACGCGAACTCGTGATAGTACTTAAGTTAGTTGTACTATTGCGAGCCTGCGACTAGAACATGCTCATTCACGAACAAGGATTAATTTAATTTAAGAGAATGACTAGGACTAGGAGTCCCTTATACGAATTTGTCGATGGGTAGTCTAGGCCATGCAATTTAGGAGGAGAGTTATTAATTTTGATAGTTTGTCAAATTCCCATAGGTACACTATTACCTCTTGATTGGAAGATATGGTCCAATGTGGATAGATTATTCACTTGGAGAGGCAGAGCTTCCTGGAATTGATGACCTCACCTAGATGAATTATTCAATTCCTTCTCGTTGCCTCTTTAGATATCATCCTCATATTTAGTCCAAATTGCCTATTTAGTTCCTATTTTGCACAGGAATTATTATTTCTGATTGGGTTATCCATATGCGAACCTCGAGTTAGTTTCGATTCAAGTTTTTCCTCAAAGGCTTTAATACATATAGAATAGTTAGAGTGTTGTATTTCTTTGTCTTCAGTTATTTCCTCCCTGTTCACCTTTTATTTTAAGGGTTGTGACTGATAGATATTTACGCCTTATTACATAGTTGACTTGTTTGAATCCCTAGAAGCCCAGGAAATTTTTTTTACATACTTTAGTAAAAGGGATGTAGTTAACTCATACTGGCAGGACAGCAGCGCACTGCCGCCAATTATTTAAATTTTGGAGACTAGGGATTCACTGCAGCCAGCAGCGCACTGGCGAGACACGACTCCTAGAATTGAAATTAGTCTAAGAAAATATAGGATTATAGAATATTTCTAAAACTATGGCTAGCGGTCCTCTTTGATCGTAGTTACCCTTGTGACAGGTAGAGTATCTGATAGGATATCACCTCTGAGTCACGGAACCAAGGGGTTTACCATCGTACGAGTATACGGGCGAGGCGTAACTCTCGGTGAAATGACTTCAAACGTGATTACAGGTTTAGGATACTATAGAGGATGGGACAATGCCATGTATGTCCCATAAGATCTAAAGCCGATAGTAGTGGAAGTTTTGTAGTGGGGTAGCATGTCTCCCGACCCAGAATTTTGTAGTCCTTGTGACTTACTACAAGGAATTGATTGACACTAATAGGTTTACCTAGAATATGGAATTTAGAATGTCCATAAACCATTAGACGACCAAGGCCTTAAGGGTAAGATGATAGTGGGATGTTTATAGAAGCAAGAACACCAGGTAAGTTTTGAATCTCTCTAAACTCGAACTACTTGTACCTCTTTTCAAAAATCTTGCGTACTTGTATCTTGACTATTTTGACCAACGCTGCTACTACAGCCTAGTTTTTGCAAGCTTACTCTGTTCTCGAGCTTGATTCGAGACATATGTTTAGTGGGGACGCCTGCTAACTTATTGTCTAATCAGAATCAGTGCATTATGGTATGATCAACCATGATGCATTTGGTTCGCTCTTTCGTTTAATTACACTACGTGGATGGAGATATATAAGTATCTAGGATCTCATCCGCGACTGCTTTGACAATTCCTCTTGAATTATACGTCCGTCCATGAATCACGTGATTGTATTCAGTGACACCTTCTTGAACTCTTTATTGTTTTTGTCTTTCACTGATTTGGAAAGACAAAAGCTCGCATTGATAGATAGATACAGAGTATCCCCGTGGCTATTGTATACACAAGTGTAGCTATCCACGGCCAGCCAGTGACTAGAACCTTACCTTAAGTTACTCGTCCCCTCTGCTACCCTAAACTTATTATCATGATCTTCCGGTCATTGGAGTCCGAGAATGATTAGGATCCTTCCCTTGACCAAATACCAACCTAGGAGACTATCTATCCTCAAGAAACCAAATGATATGAGTCTCTAATTATTTGCTGGAAGCTTGCCTTAACTAGCAACCCTTAAGCCTTGAACCAACCCTTCCTCGCCCGAAACCACAGTTAGACATGAGATGAGTGGACAATAGGGTAATCATTTACCGTGACCCTCATCCCAAGATTGGTTTCCAACAAATATTGCTCTAGTTATGAAAGTTTTATTATTAAGACCTAACTAGTGTTGGAACACCACGGTCACTAGCTTAGCCAATACCATAGCTTAAATACCCTGTCACACTATGACTTACCAGTTGTCAACAGCAATACCTGATCACTACAACTCTTGTGACCATGGCCTGGCAGGTTTGACACAAAATAGAATTTCTTGACTGAATTGTTAGAAATCTTTTCATAGGAGATATGCCTTAGAGCTGGTTACCCCGTCGATAACCCTTGTATACTATGAACGAGTAGATCATTCTATTTTATCAACCATGTGTTATTGTACACACTCGTTTTTCAATTATGGAGGAACGATCCTTGACTTGACTTATATCTACCATATCATGATAAGACGTGCCTTATTCCCTATTAACAAAGGGCCGGGGTACAGTATCCGGACTTTGGGAACCTTCTAACCTCATTATTCCTAAGACCATGTCCTAACTTCTAAGGTGGGTAGACTGTAAGCCTTCTAAAATTTTTGGATACACCAAGATTATTAAGTGATTAGAATTACTCCCATTAGGAGGATGATTAGTGCCCTTGGACTCCCACCTTCCATTTAGATTATTTTGTGTTCCCGGCCGTGCCATTAATATTCGGAGCACGAGACCAACTGTTACCTTCCAACAAACTTTACATGCAAGATCTAGACGAGTCCACCTTCATCCAGGTATATCATGTCCTACTCAAACCCGTCCCCTTGTACTCTATTTTTATGGTACGACTTTCAGGTAAAAAGGACTAGCTATAACCCTTACCATAATATCGGTAAACTTCCTGACTTCCATTAGAGCATCAACCTTGACTCGAACCTTACGACCCAATATATGGATTGTGATCTACTCGAAGTCATTACGGACATGTCACTGTTGTGCCATTCAATTGTGTCTTCTCGTGCTACTTAAACACAAAAGTCACTAAAGACGCATTTTTAAAATTTTGGGAACCTAGCAAACCAACTGGACTGGCAACTAGCTCAACCCTTGGATAGGAACCTATTCTAGGTTACCCTAACTAGTAGAAACAGTTTTATTATGAGGATATTGTCTAATCCATGTGGATTGGAACCCAATGTTCATTCAACCAACGACTGAAAGAGAATCCATTAAGACCACAATTTTGATTTCTCAAATTCTGTTCCATTATAGAACCTTATTTGAATTAGAATTTTGAGAACGAGACTTCTGTATTGCACGAATTGCAGGCCCCTCTAAGTAACAAGTGTCCTTCGATGTAACAGGTGACTAGACTAGAGTAGCCTCATATAGCAAATAAGTCAATGGTTCGTAAATACTCTTTGTAGCGGTATCGTTGGATACTCTTTACTGCTCTTGAAATTTATGGTTGCTCTCGATCATTCTTCCTTACCTTCCCATCTTTTTCTATTTCAGAGCGACGAATGGTCATACTATTTAGAGTTTATCAATATATTTTTAGCTACTGGTGTAAATTGGTTGCTTGTTAAAATTTTGGGGTTGCTTAATAGATATGTGAGGATTATAGATACCATAGGCGATAGATATCTATTGGAAGAATTTGAGCAACAAGTTGGAAGATTATAAGGTTTTAGTGACCGGTGTTTGAGGGAGTAGTATGATCAAAGGTGGGTAGAAGTCCTCGAGAGTTCGTAGTTACAAGGGCTAAGAGAAATATATGATAAATTAAATTGAGGAGAGGTGGACTTACTTTTAAGATTTAAATTTTGGCATACCTACGAATTAGAATTTCGAGGACGAAATTATTTTAAGGTGGGTAGATTTGTAACTCCCCTTCCCGAAAATATTTAAAATTATTTTATTTATGTATTTATTGGATTTAAATAAATATATTTATTGCTATTAGATATTATTATTAGCGGTTAATTGAATATTTATTGATATATAGATATATGAGATAAATATACCAGAATATGAATGTCTATATATATATATATATATATATATATATATATATATATAGAGAGAGAGAGAGAGAGGTATATAAAGATACATAGGTGGATGTGCTTAAGCTATTAATAATTTAATTTGCTAAGCAAAGTCTGAGAAGACTTTTACATGTAGAGTGCTAATGAAGCTTATTTGTACAACCATTCGATTGATGAGAAAATGGTTACATGACATACACAAAATATGTTGGAGAGCGTTCAGAACCTTCTCTGGAAACAACACATATCCCAGCCCAGCATACCCGAAATCAGCGGCCCACAAGCCAGCCCGAACACAAAATTCTCCCCTCTCGGTTTCATCCAGGGGTCAGGAAGACTCGGAACGCGTATATATAAATTCAAAGAGAGAGAGTTCTCTTGAAAGCTACAACCCTAGCCGACTTGTGCAACACCCCCTGCCTATTACTTCATGCGCGACCCTCTCTATCACCGACCTCCTCATTTCCATGGCAAGCGCCGTCTCGACTCTCTGTCGAATCCTCCTCGCATGTTGCCGGGCATTCCGCTGCCACAGGTGCCACCCCGCCCCAGATACTGGACCACCATGCGTCGCCGGCGCTGGCACGAGCAGCAAGGGCGACAACACTGTTAGCAACAGCAATGGCGCGGCCACCCTGGCACCGCCGCCGGCAGGCGTTCCGGCCAGGCACGGCCTACAGTGCCTTACAGCAGGCACGGCCACGAACCACAACGACGTTGCCAGGCGCGTTACTGCAGGTGCCGCAACCGTGGCGACGACCACCGCAATTCGTGGCGCGAAGTTTTGTCGGCGCTGTCCTCGTTGCCCGACGTTGCCGGGCCGACGTTGCACCATCCATAGGCCGCAAGCTCTTCTAGTCGAGAGAAGCCCAACCGAAGAAGGAGTGCGGAGTTGACAACAGAAGCTCCCCGACGTGCTTCTTCCATCTCCTTGACTCGCTAAGCAAAGAAGAGAATATTGGTAATACCATCTTCTCTCTGTCGTTCAAATATATATAAGTTTTGCATGGCCGGCCATATGTAATACATGAAGAAGCAACAACTCAGTCACCCTTATGATATATTTCATTTAAACCCTCCCATTTTTTCTTATTCCATTGCTCATAGTTTAATAAAGTAAATATCAACAAACCAAAATCCCTTCTTCTCAAGACAGAATGGTATAGGATTTTTACACATAACCCCCTAAGCATATGACCACTTTGAAATTAGGCCAAAGGAGAGAACATGCATTTATGGGATAGTAGGCCATTTAGCATATACCACATTCTCGTAAGACACAAACACTGTAGCCATATCATCTTAAGCACTATAGAAATTCAAGTAGTAGTTTTTGTATAAATATTTAGCTATATATAAATATAATAATATAGTTAAATACTTAACTAATGTATCAGGGAAGGTTTCCTATAGCTACTGACCCAATCGAGTAGATTTATGATAGGTATGCACTTTTGCATAAAAGACCTTAGGGAATAATCTTTTGGTAAAAAAAGAAAGAGAATTCTTTAGATATTTTTAGTTGCACATATTCAGTGAAACCTCAATTACTTTGTGTACGTTCGCCAAGTCGAGATAAAACTTGCGCCAACAGGACCGTGTTATTTTTCTGGTCCTGTATACCAAATTTGGTCCGATTCTGAGACAGTTGATCGGATCACCGTTTTGCGGGTCCCATGGTCCCACTCAACGGGCGATTTTGTGCACGGCCCGCCGGAATCCAACTCTGGACATACGATTGGGTTCGTATCAGAAAACTGGACCCGTAGACATATAGTTTGACGACTTTAGAGACCGTTGACCCTGGCACGCTTTCCGGTGCAAAGCGAGTCCAACGGCGGATATCGTTTTTGCCCGAAATTACCGTTTTGCCCCTGTGTCCAGAATTGGACTTAAGGACAGGCAATCCTAGCTATTTGGACTATTCTGAGATCATTGGTATTGTTTATTTCAGCTTCTGGGGACTGTTGTACGGGTTTTGACTATAGTGGCGCATTGAGTAGTTCAGATTGTCGGTTTCACCAGCAAAGGACCACAGGCGAGTACAGTTTATTGTTTGCATTTCGATATTGATCTTTACTATATTTCATTGATTGGTCATTAGTTATGTGATATTTTTATACTCTATTATAAATTGTTGAGTCGGGAATGAGAAGTACCAAGGATGTGTGATCCGACCATAGACAGTGCTTAGACATTGTAGACAGTGCTTATTTTCCTGCAAGTAGACATTGTAGACAGTGCTTATTTTCCTGCAAGTAGACATTGTAGACAGTGCTTATTTTCTTGCAAGTAGACATTGTAGACAGTGCTTATTTCCTGTAGTAGACATCGTAGACAGTGCTTACTTTTCTGCAGTAGACATCGTAGACAGTGCTTACTTTTCTGCAGTAGACATCGTAGATAGTGCTTATTTTTCTGCAAGTAGACATTGTAGACAGTGAGTAGACATTGTAGACCGTGCGGTGTAGTACCCCAGACCGATCACATATCAAAGGTACTTTAAACGGTGGAAAGTATATTGGTCTATTTATTACTATTGATTTTCTTACGGCTTTACTGATATTTTCAAAACTCATGATTGATGCCTAACCTTTGTCTTATAGTCATTTTCTTTATTTGAAATTGCATTCAGTGAATTGTGCTCGTTTCATTCCTGACTGGAAACCAACACTTTTCAGGTTAGCCGTGGATTCACCTAGCATGGGAGATTCGGGGATACTTGCAGACATGAGCTTAGAGACTAGCTAGATAGTTGAGTGGTAGTCATTCTATAATTGTACAAGTTTATGTTTTCTGCAAAAGTAAAACTTGTGCTCTTTGTAAATTAAATTAATCTTTGTGAATGAGCATTATTTGTGATTTTGATCTTCATGGCCGTGACAGCGTTCTACCGCCGACACTGCGGCGTAGGCTGGCTTGGACACGTCTCGTATCCGTTTAAAAAAAAAAAACGGGTGCGGGTCGTGACAAGTTCAAACCTGAACAATATACCTTAGAGGTCTTCAAGATCTAAGCTTCCAGGTTTGGATTGATTGCCAATCCGAAGAGCCACAAGTTGTGCTCTACCCCACACAAGAGTCGCAGTAGTGTGGCAAGCAGGAGCTGCATTCTGGCTTGGGCCAATAGTTGCTTCATTAGCTATATTGGAGTTCCTCTGCGTCTGGCTAGGAAGTGGCTTGCTCTGATGAGGAAGTGTTCACTCCAACATTGTTGCACGTTTGGTGGCTGTGCCCTTTCTCAAGACTGCCCTATTGTAGATTTTTAGGTGTTTTAGTCTTTATACGTAATTATGAAGAATCTGTAATAAATCTTTTTGTAGACATAATTTTAATAAAGAACTTCTTTTTATACACCATCTTTGTATGTCTGCTGTGATTTCGCTGCTGGCAGCGCTTTTGAACACCTGCGCTTTTGTGCGATGTATGCAGCGACTATTGTCACCTGCGCTTTTGTTACGGCTGCGCTTTTTCATGCTTCTACAAAACCCCCTTAAATGTGTTTTGAACTTGAATCAAGCTCGAAATACTTTGAACAGAAGCATGACACGTGTCTTTTGCCAAGAAATGTACATCACACATGCTGACAGGCTATCGTCGCGCTTAGCCTTTAGCATTAAATGCCTTGAGCCGTTGTTTCATTAAAAGCTGATGACAACTCCTTGTTTCTAGGAAACGTTCATCATGATCGCAACTTTAATTCCTACGTCGTTCGAAGAGTCGTTTCGAGTATGAAGCAATTTTGTCTTCATCTGCTTACGTGGCCACATCCTATAAGTAGGGGGCTGCTCAGAGAGAGAAAAACTATCTTTCTCTTTTCCTTCCAACTGAAGCTTTTCGTCATTTTTCTTCTTCCTCATGAACCCTAGCTTTTCCGTCGTGGCTTCCAAGAAATGAAGAACCCCGAAAGATCCTGCTGCAAGCTTAAAACGACTGGTAAACTACGACGAGTGCGAGAGCGTCGACGACAAAGCAAGCCGGAGAGGCCGCGACAAGCACTCGACAGGCTAAAGGGAAGCAATTAGCCTTAGAAGCTGTCGTCATCGAGAAAGTTCCGGTAGTAGGAGTCGAAGATGTGCGGCCACCTGTTGCAAGTAGGTGTTCAATTATCATCGACACCCTGGTTTGCTTATGCATATGAGAGTTGACTCTTAGGAGCATCGTCTTGAAGATATGCTAATGCTTTTTTTCTCTTTTCTGCTGATGCTTATGGGCGCCATTCCTCGTAGTGGCGCTCCGAAGATGTGCTAAAGTTTTATCAACAGATGCACATAGTTGTTACTTTTACGAAGTAATGATTATAAATGTGCTGAGGTTTCGACAGTAAATGTCCACACATAGTTCGTTTTTAAACGTACCTGTGCGGATGCTCGTTTACTTACATACAGTACAACTTTTGGTAGTACCTGCACGGATGCTCATACAATTACGGCACAGTGCTTTCGTATTCTTTGTTTTGCAGAAGATACTTTACGTTTTTCTGACATACTTTGTTCATGTGCAGTTCCTGTGTCCACGCCTCTCTTTGGGGATATCCTTTTTGACTCAATGGTCTGTGCCTTAGGCGTAAACGTTGACGAGGCGCTCATTAATCTTGTCAAGCAGTAAATTGCACATGTCAACTGAAAGTGCAGCTAGCAATGATACGGGACCAACAGCTTGTATATTTACGTCGTATGATGGATCGAGGCAAGTTGTCTCTTCCTTCTGAT
Source organism: Iris pallida (assembly GCA_029216955.1). Lineage (NCBI taxonomy): Eukaryota > Viridiplantae > Streptophyta > Magnoliopsida > Asparagales > Iridaceae > Iris > Iris pallida. The sequence continues at coordinate 17,401,873 of JANAVB010023800.1, read as the reverse complement.
GCCATCACAATGCTGAAACCTTTGTTTTTATTTGGCGATCAGCTGGTTCTGGAAATATAATGCCCCAGTCCCAAAATACTTAGGACTAAGTACGTAGACATGCCAACTGCACACATATGAAGTATACTCCAATATATGGAACCCTCGTAGGTATACATAAGCTTTAAAAATACAGTAAACCATGACACTCTAAATCTCATCCAAAATATAAAGGAATAATGATAGAAAATTATCTTTAAATTGTTATTTGGTACAAGGCGTTGGGCGAAGACAAATCCACTACCAACTATTGAAAGAGAGAAATACATAATAAAGAAATTTGTCGAGGGATGTGAAGACGATCCAAGTGCAATCATCTCGAAGGAAGAGAGTAAAATGTGACCTTGGCTAGAGCACCTGCAAAAATCACACCTGGAGAGTTCACCAGGTCCTTAAAGGAACGTAACATGATACAGAAAGAACATGCCATAATAAACTGAATATAATATGTCACAAGTCACAAGTGAGTAAAATAATCCCAATCGTAACAAGACCCAATATCTCATCATCAAAACATTGGACTACCCCTACAACCAAACAAGGACAAGGGATAACACACTATTCCGCGATGCGATATTGTCCCATGCTACTAATGGAACGGGGGTGACATGACATTGACTAAAGTCTCATAACCTTTCTAGTATGTAATTTAGAACAACACTTAACGGAAGGGCAGATCGACTGACTACAACTGTCCACAACCACACGGGTAGCACTCACGCGAGTCGCTAGCATAGCATACGGGTAGAGCTCCGGAGAGTCCCTATCAAATACACGGGTAGTGCTCAATTGAGCCACTAGCAAGACCGACTCCAACCGACACGACTCAACACAATATAGCCCAAGCGTATAGTATATGTCCTCCTTGTCCAATGCTTCTAACCATGTTGTATCCACAACAGGTTTATACTAATAACTGCTAAGTCTTCTAGAATGCAATTCTATCAGCAGTTATAACCTAACGCATGCGCACAGGTGATCAACCCATACACAAGTACCTCTACATGCTACTCATATCTCACACGTGAAAAGGGTTATGAAGTACACTAACAAACGGTAGTCCCTTAACTTCTAGGTCCATATGCATAAATTAGAGACAAGCAAGAAAAATAATGCTAGCACTTGCATTGAGTATAACAGAAAGCAAGTAAGTAAATCACGAACAGCAGTCAAAGGCACAACTGGAAATAAACAGGCGGTAAATATGCAATATCTAAAAATATAGATTAAATATAAACAGTAAATAAGGCAAGGTATCTTGCCTGGTGTTACGCCTGGTGTGGTGCGATGATCCGACAAGTCCCGGTTGTCCACTAGCCATGGTCGATGTGTAAGGGTCCAAAATTTAAGAGGAAATAAGATAGTATAATTAGACACGATCAATGATGATAATCAGGGAGAATTGTTGAATTTAAACCCATTGACTATTTTGAAAATACTTTAATATTTTATAACTATATTTCTATTACCCAAAATATTTTTGAAATCAACAATTATTTAGACTAAAACTCTATGTTCGTAAAAATATTTGATTTTTAATTGGAAACTACACTTGAAAGGATTTTTGATAAACATTTTGAAAATCCTAGAAATTTATTGAATAATTATCAATATACCTTTAAGGGCCAACATATGTTGGGGTAAATATTTAAGATTGAGAAATTGATTCTAAGGTTAAAACTAAAATTCGAAATATAGATGTAGCCCCATGATATATAAATTATTTATATAACAAATATATTAATACCAAATACTAACAACAATCATAATAAATTAAACTAGTATAAAAATACCATTATTCACACATAATATGAATCATTTACATTTATAGGTGTACACTATTCAGAACAGTGATATTAAAAAAAATAATAATATTTATTTATTTATTTACTTATTTATTTAAAAATATAACATGATCAAATACTGCTGTGTAAAGGAAATAAACAAAACTAAAATGCGTAAACCCATCCAAATTATCTGTTGTCTAAATCAAAGTGGTAATAATAATAAATTTTATTATAATGGTAATAATAACAAATATAGACAGCAGTGTGTATTTTCATTCTCTTGATAGAGACAGAACAACAACATATGCAAACCTACATCAAGTCATTATTCTCTCACCGACACAACAAAATAAAGCACATAAGCAATAACCAGAAATGCTTTAAAAGCCAGAGTGTTTTGGAGAGAGATAGTGAAGAGGGGAAGAAGAGTTCATGAGAGAGATTGATCAGAGCGAGAAAGAGAAGAGTGGATCGGGAGATGGGGGAACTAATCGAGAGGGGTGGACTTCCCCGAGGAGCTCGTTGCCAGAAGGGGTGGTGACGACGAGTGTCGCCGGGCGCGGTCGGGTGCTCCGGTTGCTGCGACAGGCACTGCTCCGGACGCTCGACAACATTCGTCACCGAGAGGTCTGATGCGGCGAGGAGAGGCGGCGAAAGGGGGAAGGTCGCAAGCCAGGCGGTGGCGACGGCTGGAGGTTGTCGGTGAGGGTGGTCGCACGCCGCATCGGGTCGGCGCTGATCTGCCACGGCGGTGTTGGATGGGATCCATACGAACAGAGTCGGGGGCACTGGCCGACGAACTCCAGTAGGGACCTGACGGAGGAGGTCGGGATCGCGACGACGATGCTACGGCGAGGTCAGGTAAGTGGCAGGAGCATTTTTAGGGGTTTCTAGTTTATTGGTGGTTTGGTGGCGAAGGAGATGGCGGGTAGGAGCGTGGCATTGAGTTGGTCGGTTGTGTTGAGTCCGGGATTGTCAGACTCGGGAAAGGAGAATATTGTATTTGTACAAAATTTAGTGGATGGGAACAGGGCACGGACATGATGTACAGGTTTTGTTGGAGAATTTGTGGGTTGAAATTTATGGAAAAAGAAATGAAGGAGCCTTTCCTTATATAGGAAGTTGTGCTCCTAGATGGATAATGATTATTAGTAGTATAAATCCTCCACTAGATAATTTCTTTTCTTAATTTAAATAACTTTAAATGAAATCAATAATATCTTTTCAAGATATTAACTAGATAATCTTATATTAATTCGAAAACTATTTAAAAATTATTAATAAAATCAAATTTTGATTTAAGTCATAACTTCTATATTTATAATACTTTTTTATAAAATTTAAATAATAATAAAAATAAAATTTGAAAATTATGTTATATACGTGAATTAATTTCATGCGATTGCATGAAATAGAATATTTGCTAAAATATGATTTTTCACGTTTACTACTATATTTGAATATTAAATAGATATCTTTTTATAAGCTAAAACAAAATAAAGTTTTGGGATTCTTAATATCTACACTTTAAGCAAATTAAAATAATTATCATATATTAGCTTGAAAACTATACTTCCTTTATAAATAAAATCGAACGTTTTCTAAAAATATGTACCTCGCACATATTTGCACGCGACGCGCATGGAGGAGAAATAAAATCAATACCAATTTAAAATTTAAAAAAATCATAGTGAAATTTTAGGGGGTTTATAGGAAAAGACCGAACTCTTGGAGATAAACGAAAACTGGTACTTCGAGAATAACGATTTCTTTTTGTACCTTTCGTCGGTCAACCGACACCTCCCCCTCTCAGTTTTCTTTTGCCTTTGTGAGAAGCATCTCATGAAATAGGATCCGACTCCGGAGCAAGGGGGTTTAATGACCAGCCATATCTAGGTGGACGAATACTCTAAGCAGAGGGATTTTTTCAAGAGTGCACACGATGGGCGATCGTATACGCTGCATGTGTTACTCCCTGGTCGTCTGTTCAGCGACTTTACCACGGAGGTGCATCCATTCCGGGCCTCTTTTTGCCAATAGGCTCCTTTCTACGGGCTGTACCTACCCGAAGAAGGCCATACGGATCGAAGGTTAGATTCATCCTGGGGAAGAATGGCGTGAACTGACCCAATGGGCATCGGGTAGTTTTAAGGAGGGCTTGCAAGGTACGGGCTTGCGTCGTGCCATCAGGGCCACTAAGCACGGTATAGAGATTAATCAGTCTTTGTTTATAGCCTTATTGGAACTGTTTAACCAAAATATCGAGACTTTCTTCACTCTGGGTGGAGAGATGGGTTTGGCCCTCCATGAGATGCGCACCATCTCGAAGCTGCCGTGGGGTGATGAGCCATATGAGGAATATACCCCCTGCAAGGAAGAGTTCTTAGTGTTAGAGAACAAATATCCTAAAATGATGGCTGTGTACAAAGAACTGCTTTGCCGTCACCAACTATACATGTGCCAGGGCGGGATGAAGGCTCCACCACATATCAAGGCTTGGGTGGATTATATCTTCACAAAGCATCCATCGAGGCCAAGGACAGTTCATTTTACCACGTACATGGCATATACTGCCGACGAAGTAGATGATATGATGGCTGAAGCGGGGGTATCCACTCCCTTATTAGACGGAGAGGGAGAGCCCACCTCTACTGTTCACTACTTTTGTCAGAACCTGACTGCTTTAAGTCTGAAAGCCATGTTAGCTTCTTTTCTGATGATATGGCTGTGGAAGGCCGTAGTTCCGAGAGGTTTCGGGTCCGTGGGATGGATTGGTCAGAAACTTATTCTGCCGGCTATATGGCTGGCTTTCAAACATTCCTTGGCTCTGCTCTCGGCTATGGTATGTGACATCTTACGAGGTTTGTAGGAGATCTCCAAGAGGATAATAGAGTGCCGCAGGGGAAACAATGAATTCCCTTAGGTTGAACTCCCTTATCATTATTTGATAGGTTGGTTGGTATTACACCGCCCCAGTTTGATAGTCCACAGCCCTCTCAATGGTTACGAGGAAGGGGATGCGATGCTGCACAACTATCGTCAAGCAAAATGGCTTCATCAGGACCTCCCCCTCTGTAGGTGGATGTTGGGCCGTTTAGACGACTATGATTTCAATATGGTTTCGCCTACGTATAAGGGTTACCTTGCAGACGATGAGTTAGTGGATAGAGATTTAACTTTTGGTGCTTTCTACTGGTTGCAATCCATCCGCCCTTTCCATTTGGTGGATCGAAACCAGAACTAGGTGTACCTAGAGCCTTATTTGCCGAGCCAATTTGCGAGTCAGTTCGGCTATAGCCAGACTATGATGGGCAATCCGAGCTCCTATCTTTGTTACGAGGGAAGTCTACTGGACGGCACCCAAGCTTGGTGTTATTACAATGTCGGAGGTTCTAGAGCGAAGTTTACATTCCTCTCGATGTATGAAGAGGTCCGTATCTTGTATTCCTCTATGAAGTTTTACTGCATTATGAACAACTTTTTACCAGACTACGATCGAGAGCGAAGCGTACTCATGGGGACGAAGTTCAAGACCCCCCTGATTGGCCTCTGAACGCCTTCAAGGGCTTGCGCCGTGGGGGAGTAGATCGACAGACGGCTCCAGCTCCTCGCGGGAAGGAAGAGAGGAGGAAGCACCCCTGAGTAAACCGTTGAAGCGTCAAGCTCCTTCAGAGGTGAGCCCTCATCATGTCAAGAGAACCAGAAAGGTAATATCTTTGCGGTGCGAACCCTCCCGACAGTCTTTGTCGGAACAAAGTGTTCTGCCTGTGGAGCCTCCTTCACCTGTACACCTTAGTATTTTCTCTTAGGGCTTAGATTTCGTACTTTTCGCTTATTACTGTTTTGCTTGTGTAGGCGAGGTCCACATGGTTGGAGATACTAAAGGAACTTCCCGAGGAGTCTGTCCCAGAGGTGTTTCGAATTGCAAGGACCAATGAGGAGACTGTAGCTGATGAAGCTACTGATTTGGTGGAGGTCGCTCCTCCCTGTAACACCTACTTTTCTAAATGAGAATAATTTTGAACTTTTGTAATTTTAATCTTTGAATAATGAGATTTAAATCATGTTATGATTTTGGTGATTTTTAATTCTTTTAATAATATTTAAATTATTGATTTGTGATTTTGATGTTTAATTAGTGCAACCCTATAATTGTTAAGCCTAAAGACTAACCATGATCCTTGGGACCTAACTAATAGACTTAGATGCGTTAGGACTCTAATTATGTTAGGATGACTAATTACAACTTTTTAGCCTAGGAGTATTTTGGTGATTTTGATTTTTATGAATTATTTTATTATTTATTACATTGGGGTTGTGATTTTTGACTTCTGCTCGTTGAGACTATAGAGACTAGCCTAGAGTTTGACTTTGAATTTGGTGACTTATTTAGCATGGTAGAATGGTGCGGGACCCTAATCTAACTTAAGTTAACTCAAGTTGACTTGGGTTCATGTAGAGAATGGGTCTCCTTGGTAGTTGGCCCTTTTAGTTAGAAGGCTTAATCAACTAGCTAGTGCATTAGGCCCATGACCATTTCCCAAGAAACCCTAACCATATTCCCTACATGACCGACCACATCATAGCCCTTGGAGACCTAATCACACCCCTATATAATGTCTCTTAGTGTTCATTTGCCTCTTTTAGAAATCCCCATTTAGAAACCCTAATAGTTCTCCCCAAATCATCAAATCTCACCATTCCTCTACCAAATTGATCCCACTCACTTGCATTAGAGTTCATTTTTGGAGTAGAGGTTGAAGGGAGCTTGCTTGCAAGTTTGGAGCTCACTTGGCCATTGAAGGACGTCTCATTTTGGGGCTTCTTGATTGAGATCTCTCAATAGGTAAAATCTCTCAAATTGATTCAAATCTCCATTTTCTTTCCATATAAGCGTCTATCTAGGTGTCCCCTAGTTGTAGAGTTAGTTTGGTTGGAATTGGAATTGGTTTGGTGTCCGTATCGGACACGTGTCAGTGTCCTTGCATATGTGTTTGATGAAATGACAATGAAATTTTTATTGATATATTCAAAATGTATTTGAACAGATTTGTAGGTGTATATGTGACATTTGATTTTGTGTTGGACTGAGTTGGTTTTCATGTCTGTGTCTGTGTCCACGGAAAGCAGGACACGCCGTACGAGTGTGCGGTCGAGTGCCCTGCTGCTCGGGGGTTAGTTCTCAGTTTTCATGTCACTTGGAAATGCAACACTTGGCATGGACATGGGGGCAATGTCTGCGAACATGCCCCCAAATTATCATAGCTTTGAGTGTCGTGTCGGACATGAATTCCTTCGCGCATTATTTTTACACTAAGACTGAATCGCGAGGATTTCATGTCTGATACGCGCTTCGTGTCGCATGGACACGTGTCATAGACGTCTTGTGTTGTGTCTATTGTGTAGCCCTAGTGTTAGGCTACGTGTGGACACGAGCACGAGACGTGTCATGACTCGTATCGTATCCATGAGCCTACGTACTGTCCGTACGAGACTGCTCTGTGCAGTATTCATGTCTGTGAGTTTTATGCATGTTTGGACACCTCGAGTCAAGTCGTTTGGACATGAGATAACCTCTGTGACACATGTATATATGCACGACATGTTATCACACACTAATTTGATGTTTTTTTGGATTTCGATACATGAATTTAGGTTTTGGGTTCGAATGTTCAATATTCTGATACTGTGATATAAACTGGGTTTTCAATTAATTTTTAAATATAAATTGGTGTTAATTTGATATGTTTTTAACTGCATTATAACTGAGATATCATGTATTATATCTGGGACATGATGTGGTGTTCCAATTGAATTGGGGATAAGGTTTCGAACCCAGTTGTGATACATTGCATATGAACTGAAAATATATGTATCAAAATGTTCCTGATATGGGTACATTGACTGAACTGGAATCAGGGTTATAGATGTGTTTCCTAAGAATTACCTCTATATGCTGCTGTTAACATGGCACACAACTCTATTGCTATACACTTGGATACACTCTACCTGTTCACAATTGACACCACACTAAGTTTACACACTTTTCACTCTAACACTATATCACCTGCTGTACACTCTAACATGCCACATTACCTTTATTGTCACACTTTCACATTACTATGCCTTGACACTCACCACACACCCTATATGCTTCACTACACTTTATGCTATACTTGACACCATATCCAGTTGACACTACCACTTCACTTTGACGCTTGTTGACACTAACACTATATACTCACACCCACACACACACACACACACACACACACACATATATATATATATATATATATATATATATATATATATATATATATATATATATATATATAATTTTTTTATATATGCCACATTACCTTTACTGTCACACTTTTACATTACTATGCCTTGACACTCACCACACACCCTATATGCTTCACTACACTTTATGCTATACTTGACACCATATCCAATTAACACTACCACTTCACTTTCACACTTATTGACTTATTGACACTAACACTATATACTCTCTCTCTCTCTCTCTCTCTCTCTCTCTCTATATATATATATATATATATATATATATATATATATATATATATATATATATATATATATATATAAAGATAATGTTAATATATGATATTGTGAATATATATATAAAGATAATGTGAATATATGATATTGTGATAATAGAGGGATGATATGCATATATGATGTTGATGATATGATATGCCTATATGTATACATATCTATGGTGGTACTTGTGTTATAGGCATTAGCCTATGTGTAGTATATATATATATATATATATATATATATATATATATATATATATATATATATATATATATATATATATATATATATATATATATATGTCTTTGTGTGTGTTGTCATGTGGTTTTGTGTTGGTGATTGTGTTTGATTGCTAGTATAGGCTTGGTTAGGCCTAGTTAGACTTGTTGAACTAGGTTTAGACCTAGTATGGCTTAGTTGACATAGTTTGACTAGTATAGTTGACTAGAGTTGACCAAGAGTTGACTTTAGTTTAGAAAGACCTAGATATCATGTAGAATACATTGTAATATTCAATATTACCATTTTGGACATGTTGTGACCTGTGTTGCTCTATTTAGGACTCATATTATCTGCCTGGACATCTATACTCATTAGATACTCAGGATATCAGGCGAGTACATTATCTGATCATTTCATACTTGTTAGGATTTATATTCTTGCTGTAGATTACTTTACTTGATGTTGTCACGTTGTTAACACGGATTGGTACTACATGGATCTTTACATTGAGATGTTATTCCCCTCGGAAGCATCAGGTACATCATGTCATGTGCGTTTTACTTTTATTATGTACTCCTGTGCTTTCACTATTCATGTATACTCTTGTGATTCATGTACTCTCATGTTCACAGAGCCCTCATGTATAACTTCATGTGCACCCATTTATTGGTCTCCATGTGAAATATTGTACAATAACATAACTTGTCTGGATCCTTGTTGTTTGCCATCGAAAATACGACAAGATTTTGTTGATTAAAACTTTGGTATCTCAATTACAAACAGAATAGTATACAATATAGGACTTAGACGTAGTCCTAGGAGTACACTTTTGTTTTTATCTGGGAACTGTGTCGGTGGAGCGAGTAGCAATGTGTTGACTCCGTTGACGATCTGACGACGATCTTGAACTCTTTGAAGGTCTGGGTTGCTCTGGATGCCGGAGCGTTACGAGGAGAAGCGGACGTTAAGTGTCTCTTCTGGCCTCTGTCTGTGGATGTTCTTCTCTTTGTGTGTGTATGCCCGTCCTTGTCTATCTGTATGGTAAATAAATGATCCATCTATTTATAGATAGCAGGCTGGCTGCTCATGCGCGCATATGTCGGATGGGCCTAGACGTTGGAACGTCACGCTTATGCTGGCGGGGGCGCTGTAGGAGCGTAAAAAGTGCTTCAAAGAAAGAGTCATCTCATTCATAAGTGATCTGCTTTACGCCTAGCAGAGCGGGTAATCTCTTTACGCCCAAGACTAGGCTAATCAATTTATGCCTAAGCAGGCTGATCATTTTACGCTCGGGTCTACACCCATGATTTTACGCCAAGGACAGAGTAGCCACTTTTACGCTGGACAAAGCTGTCAAATCTCGCATTTAATGCAAACTCTGACATGGAGATATTAATGATGGCATATATCACAAAGGGATTTGTCTTTACACAGAGACCAATGTTGTCGTTTAGTGTGTGGATTGAGCTACTTTACGCTCACACTACGGCTTCTTTTACGCACGAAGATTATACGAGCCTTTATGCTCAACAGTCGACGTGTGCGTAAAGTCTATTTGAGCTGCTTTTACGCTCAAGGTTATTTAATAACCACTTTACGCGGGAAGTCTATGTCAAGGCTATTTTACGCCAAATCTACTGCTTTACGCTCGGAGTACATTGGGCTATTTTTACGCCCTATTCTTCTCCACCAGTTTGGAACGTGGTTTGCTTATGTGGCTTTCATGCCACTCTTCTCGAAGAACGTGTATACATGCATCCTATCCTTACTGAAGTGATGGGACACACGTCTACATATGCAGAGGATGGCTTCGATCATGGGTGGCAGTTGTTAGCGTAAAGATGAAACTTTTGCTGAGTTTTTACGCACAAGAGCCCAAGTCTATAAATAGACTTATTTTTCTCATAACAAGGCACATAGACAGACAGGGAGAAGAGAGAGAGACAGGAGAGAATACAGAGATCAGAACTTAGAGATTTTGATTCTCCAGAGCATTCTTCTTCAACTTTTCTTTTAGATCAGAGTGAAGCAAAGCAGGAAAGCATTCGACCTCGCCATCAGTGCCCAAGTGCGTCGATACCTTTCTGGTGACTTAGTTCTTCCAGTTGTTCTACTTCAAGCAGTGATCTTCATCATCATCATATGGTCCAAGGAACAAAGTGATCATTTACGAATCAGACTTCCATAGCAATACTTCCCCAGAATCAAACTTGTACTTCTTGTACTTTTTCTCGTTTTATTTTCAAAAGCCAATTCCTTCAAGGCATTTTGTTAAGTGAAACAAAAATGGCGACTCTGCTGGGGACGACCTTCTCCTCTGACGAGGAGGCAATTGCTCAATATGATGATGTTTCAGTCGGTTCGACCAAGACGACTCTGGTTGTGCACTTCGACCAGACTGCCTACGAAGAAATGCTCCAAACTGGGGGTGGTTCTCGCTGCTCCAATGTTCAAAATTCTCGCAAAGCACGAAAAGTTTGAATTCCTAAATCCAAAATAGCTTCTGATCTCTCTGTTGCTGTTGATAACAAGGGAATTCTTCCCTCTCCTGTCGTAGGGGCTCCCGTTCATAACGAGGCAGTCCTTACTTCGGCGTCGCTGTCTAAGTGTGACAATTTGTCTCCCGTCTGTGATGGTGTAGATGATCGGGTTCCACGCCCACTGCGTAAGAACCAGGTTTTACGTCCACTGGGTAAAAACCAAGTTTTACGCTCAAGGCATAAGAATGAGTCTTCCATTTGTAATGTGGCAGATTCTAATGCTTCTGAGTGTAAAAATAGGTCTCCCGTCTGTGACGTGGTAGACACATACAAATTATGCTCCTCGCGTAAAACAAAATCTCCCGTCTATGACGTGGTAGATAATCAATTTTTACGTTTTACGCGTAAAGGCAAGTCTCCTGTCTGTGATAGTGTAGATAAAATTCACAACGATGTTTGCACATCTAATGTGAATGTACCTAAACGCATACAACATAAAAATGTTGTTGGTAAAACTTCTGTCCTACACCAACAACCTTCTTATACCGCTTTATGCAAAGTACCAAACTTGCAAATCACGCGCCATGAAGATGGAGTTCTTCGTGCTAAAAAATCTCAAGATTTACGCACACAACTCCAAACGCGTAGAAATTTACAATTTGGTTCTGCGAATGCTGCTAGTAATCTTCTTTATACACAGGGTACTAAACGTTTTTCTACCCCTAATGTGATAAAGAAGAATACTTCCTCCATTCCTTCTGACTTACGTGAATTGCTCATACAAAAGCGTAAGAATTCACAATCTCCGGTGATGCTCCCCCAAGAAAAACATCATTATGAATATCACCAGGTTGTGATCAATTATTGTTGTTTAGCTTCAAAACGGTCAGTTTTTGATCGATTGAGTTTTAATTCGCTTCAACATCAAGCTGAAGACCAAGAAGATGAGCTGTCATATGCATCAGTCAACATGGCATCTCATACTAACAGAGGACGACGTCCGAGACAGAACATGTCCCAAACTCCAGGTCAACAATAGTTCAACAGACTTCTTGATTCCTTTGAAGGAGTATATCAGAATACTCGATCAAGAAGACAAAGGCAATTGCAGACTTCTGATTCAGAAGCTGGGGGTACTCAATCTTTTGAGTCTGATACCGATGGTGTGGATTCATACTTCTACACAAATCCTTCCGTATCCTCACGAGAGGTTGAATCCTACGCTGTTGGAGATGAACCAGAGACGTCATCTGCTAATACAGAACAACGTCTCACTGCCGTTGTGCAATCACTGAAAGATATGCTTAACATGGTGCAAAGTATGCATCAGATAATTTTGAATCAGCAAACTGCTGAGCCGACGGTAATAACACCAGTACCAGTAGCAGCACAAACTCAAGATAGTCAAGGGGCTAAAATACCTTTGAATACTCAAGAGCCGGCTGTTAATCAGAATTCTGCATCTCTAGATCCCATCATTCCTGAAGATGTACTACCTCCAGTGGGGGTTACGGTATATCCAACAACCATTCAATCAAATGTGCTTCCCCAAACCAGTGAAGCCATTCAAGCAGTACGTGAGCTCAAAGCACAGTTTGAGGTTTTGAGGCACAAAGATCAACTCCAGAGGTTAGGGATCAAGCAACCTTATCCTCCTCATTGGAATGATGTACCCTTTCCACCGAAATTCAAGCCACAATCTATGGTTTTGTTCGATGGAAAAGCATCTCCCAGTCAATATATCAATTACTTTGATATTATGACTGTACATCTGCAGAAAGATGACGCTCTTCTCACTCGAGTGTTCATCGGGTGCCTGACGGGTTCGGCTTATGATTGGTATCGAAGTTTACCCGATAATTACATTTTGTCTTTCGACGAATTTAAGGCAATGTTTCTCTCCCGCTTCTATGAAGGAGGTATGGACATGAACATGTCCTCCGTGATAGAAATCAAACAAAAGGAGAAAGAAGATACTCGGACGTTCATCGAACGTTTTCGACAGGCTACTCTAAAGATGCCTCCTGGTATGTCAGATTCAGCGTTGATTGATACATGCAAGATGAATCTACGACCATCCATCGCTGTTTTCACAGGTTTCCAATTCTCAGATCGGGCTTCGTTTATCATAGCAGCAGTCTCTGCCGAGACCAATGGTAGGTTGGCTCGTGAACATGGGATGATTTTCGCCTCAGATGATAGAGGAAAGAAAAGTAATCCTGGTAATAACCCCGGTAATCGTAATGTGAAAGGAAAAGATACCCTCATGGTTAATCTTTCCAAGAACAAAACGATACCGAATAGTCAGGAATCTTCCAGGCCAAAGGAAGAATACTCTTTTGATGAAAGTGATATCCCAGGGATATTTCAGTGTCTGGTGAAGAGTGGCAAACTTCAGATTCCAGAGCCAAAGAGGTCTAATGAGGTGAATCTAACTGATAATCCCAAATATTGTATCTATCATAGATACATTAATCATCCTACCAGTGCTTGCTATGTCTTGAAGAAGAAAATCCAGGAGCTGATAAATGACGGTGCTATCTCTTTAACCAATGATGACCATACGGTTACAACCAATATGGTTTCTCTTCAGTTTGGTGATTTTCCTCCACAACAAGTCCCAGATGGAATTATCCTAATTCCGAAGGCGACAATAAAGATCGTGAATATCCCGCCTGCCTGAGAAGAAAATGCAGGATTGCTGTCACTCACACTAAAGAATGGTGAAATCATGTGGGTACATCCTGACTTAGTGCCTGAGTTGGAAAGTGAAGATAAAACTTCAAAATCTAAGAAGGGCAAGAAAGTCAGAACCTGTAACATGATTTTCCATGTTATTCCAGATCCCGATGACTCGGATCACCTATGGGATGGCCTTCCTTTAGAAGATAGATTGAGAGGATTGAACATCTGTCCTCCAAGTCTAGCTCCACCTACCAAGCTCAAGCTTACTCATCAGCAGTGGCTAGCCATGAATAGTGTTCCTTTATATCGGGCACAATAAATCTTTGCTGCTTATGAAAAAGCTCTGACAGGGATTTCTCTTCGTATCCCGAATCCTTTTCCTCCTGTATTTACAGAGACATCTATTCTTCATTCTCCTGTGGATACAGAGATCTCTTCCTCTTCCTCTGAGGAACCATTTGCTAAAAGTCTACTGCCCACTCACTTGTATAGTCAGCAGTCTGTTCATCTCATGAAGAAGATGGGTTATGACTTTCAAAAGGCAGAAGGTTTGAATTATGATAAAGGAATACGACTTCCTTTACAGATTCAAAGTCAAAATTCCACTCTTGGATTGGGTTCTGAAGCTCCTCATAACAATCCACACAAGAAGAAGGCTAAGAAAGGGAAGACAAAATCCTGTAATATGGTACTTCCTTCTTCTGAGTCTGAAGAAGAATCTTTTGCTGGTACAAGATCTAGAAAAGAGTACCATAAAAACTATAAGGGATCCTCCAAAGAAGCTGAAGATGTAGTGGAGACACTACCAACTCAACCCTCTTCTGTTCCTGCTAATCCTTCTGTGGTTGAAAAGGGGAAACAGAAAGCAGTATGCTTCGACGTCCCATTGAAGTCTGCTTTCAGTCAGGGGGTAGTAATGAAGCCTTACAAATTCGATATTCTAGCTCAGTTAGCCAATACTCCAGCTAGACTATCTATATTTGAGTTGCTTCGCCTTTCCAGAGAAAGCAGAGAGACTTTGAGTGAAGCTTTACTTCAAGCAGATTCATGCTTGGCTCAACTCAAGACTCCTGATAATATACCAGTGTCATGTCCATAATGTTATAGTGTGATGGAAGCAATTCCCAACATCACCTTTACACAAGAAGATATGCTGTTGAAGCATAACAAGCATGTCAGGCCTTTGTGCTACACCGGGTATATTGGATCCACTGAAATTGACAGGATTTACATTGATCCCGGATCCTCAATTAGCATAATTCTTCAGAGTATGCTAAGACCCCTGAGGATCCCTACTAGTGATTTGACTTACACTAGTACTACGATAGTCGGTTTTAACTCTGACAAGAGCAAGCCATTGGAGAAGATTCGTCTGCAGATTCAGATTGGTGATCTTTGAACCACGGTAACTTTCTATGTTATCAACTCAGACGTCTCCTATAATATCCTTTTGAGAAGACCGTAGATTCATGGGCATAATATTGTACCTTCAACTCTCCACCAATGCTTCAAGTATGTGGATTCCCAAGGAGTTGTGAAGACTAAGTTTGCTGATATCAATCCCTTCAAGGGTGTCGAAGCCTATTTTTCTGATTCAAGGCTTTATAAACAAGAGCATGTGAAAGAGATATCAGACATGGCTGAAAATCAACCACCTACCGAGGATCAGTCCATTAATGAAGATCCGCCAGAGGAGCAACCTTTGAAGATCATAGTCAAGGGACGAATCCAATCCCAATCTGTTAATGATCAACCTCTGATAATCAAGGTTAAAGGAAGAACTCAAACTTCATCTGAGGAATCAACAAATATTCCTGCTAAGAGCCAAGTTCAACCTTTTATGATCAAGGTCAAAGGGCGTACTTCTTGTACAAATGATCCAGAACCACCATTGATTGTCAATCTTGGCAAATCTACGCAGAAGACGGATAATGGTCCACTGATGATTAATCTGAGACGTAGCAGTCAAATCGTAAATAATGTAAATATTGATCATTCTGTACTTTTTGATATCAATGAAGATTTTTTTTTCGAGTATATGGCTGTCAAGTTTATCGAAAGATTGACTTTATCTTCTGATAATCAAAGTCATCGATATAAAGACGACATCGAGCCAGAAGAAACTTTATACATCGATCATAAAAAAAATTCTTTCCCTCCTCATATAGATGTTGGACCTTATGCTCAAAGATTCCTAACCTCTTCTCCTTATCTTCTACCTGTGGCCGCTTCATCACAAGCTTGCATAACTTTCAGACGTCACGAAGAATCTTATTTCGTGATTCCGTCTGATAAGAAAAAGAAGCGCCAAATTGTGTTTGGCCTGGCTAAAAATATCCCTGTTGCTCAGGCAGATGAGCTAAAGGATAAAAACAAGGGAAGAATTCGAATTAACAAGTATAGTCAACAATCTATCAAGATTATCCAGAACATGGGATATGACTTGAAGACTATGCAAGGTCTCAATCAAGGCAAGGGTAGACGACTACCATTATATGTCGATCCGTTTTACCACAAGACTCGTCATGGATTGGGATATGATCCGTCCCACATGTTTTATGACGATATATAAGAAGAATTCTCTTATAGTCCTTCGCAATCATCAGATTCAGAGGAAATTCAATCTGAAAATAAATCTGGACAAGTATTCTCAGTCAATATGGTTCAAATTGATGGTGAATCAGAACTATTTGAGAATGATCCTTGGGCTCAACAGATGGATACTCAGTAGAAACTCCGTTTTGAACAACGACAGCCACCTACAGAGGATGAGGTCATCCAGATTGATGTTGGAGATGGAACTACGTCCAAACCAATATTTATCAGTAAAAATCTTGCTGAAGATGAAAAGGAAGAGTTGATAAAACTTATCAAAGAATATATTGACATCTTTGCATGAAGTTATGAGGATATGTCAGGGTTAGATCCTAAAGTTGCTACTCATAAACTTAATATTCTGCCCAATGTCAAGCCTGTAAAACAACAGCAACGGCGTTTTAGACCAGATATGATGGATACAATTGAAGCAGAAGTCAAAAAGTTGATCATATGTGGATTTGTTCGTGAAGAGCAACACCCGGATTGGGTTGCCAATATTGTTCCTGTCATGAAGAAGAACGAAAAAGTTCGAGTTTGTATAGATTATAGAGATCTTAATGCAGCTTATCCAAAAGACGAATTTCCACTTCCAATTACTGATGTCATGATAGACAATACATGTAGTTTTGAACGCATGTGGACGGATTCTCAGGATACAATCAGATCAAAATGCATCCAGAAGATGAGAAGCACACCGCTTTTCGTACACCTCTTGGGGTCTACTGCTATACAGTTATGCCGTTTGGTCTTAAAAATGCCGGTACCACGTATCAACGGGCTATGAGCAACATCTTTCAAGAACATCTACGGAAGATAGTTGAATGCTATGTAGATGACATCGCTGTTAAAAGTCGATCAAAGGATGATCACATTCAGGACTTGAGGACAATATTTGAATTGATGCGCCAGCATCAATTGAAAATGAACCCTACTAAGTCTTTCTTAGGGGTTTCCAGTGGCAAATTTTTAGGATTTGTCATTACTTCTCAGGGTATCCACGTTGATCCTGATAAGGTTAAGGCAATTCTTGAAATGCGTCCTCCTCGCAATCTGAAAGAACTCCGTGGCTTTTAGGGTCGTATTGCTTATATCAGAAGATTTATATCTAATCTTTCTGGAAGATGTCAACCTTTCTTCCGTTTATTAAAGAAAGGTGTATCTTTTGTTTGGGATGAAGCATGTCAGAAAGCCTTCAATGACATTAAGCAATACCTGACGAACCCTCCTGTCCTGGTACCCCCGGTGGTAGGAAGGCCATTTTTGCTATATGTTCGAGCCTTGGATCATTCACTTGGCGCTCTTCTTGCACAGAAAAGTGATGTGGGTCATGAGCTGGCAATTTACTATCTG
The DNA here is from genome assembly GCA_029216955.1 of Iris pallida. NCBI lineage: Eukaryota > Viridiplantae > Streptophyta > Magnoliopsida > Asparagales > Iridaceae > Iris > Iris pallida. Next base: position 17,384,145 of record JANAVB010023800.1, on the reverse strand, counting down.
AGCAGAATGATGGTCGGAGCTGAACACAGGTATACTCCTGTGGAAAAGGAATGTCTAGCTTTAGTTTTTGCCGTCCAGAAGACAAGACATTATGTGACAGGGCAGACTATTCATGTCATCTCCAGAATAAATCCCATTTGGGTATTGATAAGAAAACCTAGCATTCTTAACTCCAGGTTGGCCACTTGGGCGATGTTGCTTACTCCTTATGACATGGTTTATGTACCTCAGAAATCAATAAAGGGTCAAGTATTAGCCGATTTCTTGGCTGCTCACCCTATACCTGAAACATCAAAATTATATGAGGACATTCCAGATAAAGTCGTGGATTGTAACCTGACTTTGAAGAATGACATATGGCAATTATATTTTGATGGAGCATCACGAGTAGGACCTAAAGGCAATATTGTCTCTGGGGTAGGAATCATCTTGGTTTCTCCTGACAAAATGGTCATATACCGTGCCTATTCTCTCAATGAACCATGCTCCAACAATGTAGTAGAATATACTGCTCTATTGATTGGTCTCCAAGTTGTAAAACAACTGGATATTGAGTTCCTAGAAGCTTATGGAGATTCCCAATTGATCGTTAATCAAGTTAGAGGGACTTATGTAGTCAGAAATCCCGATCTCATCCCTTATCATCATGTGGTAGTTGAATTGGTCCTTTCATTCAAAGAATTCTTCATTGAGTTTGTACCACGCTCTCAAAATGTGGAAGCTGATGCTCTTGCCAGTTTAGCTGCAGACCTAGCTATTCCAATCCGAAGACAAAATATAATTACTTTGTTAGATCGAGACTTGTTCTGTGTTAAGAATAATTTGTATATTGAACAAAGTTATATTACAGAGTCAAGTTCCCAGCAGAAAGATTGGAGAACTCCATTCATTGATTATGCAGTCCATGTGATTTTGCCTGAAGATCCGAAAGAAGCTGCATCAATCAAAAGATGATCGTTTCAATTTTATTATGATTCGTCTTTACATATGCTATACCGTCGTTCTTATGATGGACTCTTGCTGCGTTGTCTCTCAGAAAGTGAAGCTAAACAAACACTAAGAGAAGCTCATGATGGTATTTGTGGTGCTCATCAACCAGGTCCTAAATTACAAGACCACATTCGAAGAATGGGGTATTATTGGCCTTCTATGATAGCAGATGCTGTAGACTATGCCAGAAGATGTAAAGCATGTCAGATTCATGCTGATTTTATTCATCAACCGTCTGAATTTCTACATCCTACAGCAGTCTCTTGGCCCTTTGAAGCTTGGGGTATGGATGTCATTGGTCATATTAATCCTCCTTCTATTAAAGGACATCGGTTCATATTAGCTATAACAGATTACTTTTCTAAGTGGGCAGAAGCAGTCCCCCTTGCGGAAGTGAAAACATCTAATGTGATCAGCTTCATCAAGCACCATGTCATTTATGGCTTCGGGATTCCTCGACGGATAATTTATGACAATGGCCCACAATTTGCCAGTCAAGCATTTTATCGATTCTGTGACAAGAATCGAATTTAGAATTTGGCTTCTATGGCTTATAATCCAGCTGCTAATGGTTTAGCTGAAGCTTTCAATAAGACAATCATTAAACTTCTCAAAAAGTTTGTCTCTTCTAATAAACGTGATTGGAATAAAAAACTTGGAGAATGTTTATGGGCTTATCGAACAACAGTCCGGACTCCTACTGGTTTTACACCATTCTCATTGGTTTATGGATGCGAAGCTGTCCTCCCATTGGAAATCCAGATCCCTTCTCTACGAATAGCCATTGCTAATGAGCTAACTACAGAGAATAATGATCGCTTACGACTCCAAGAACTCGAAGGATTGGATGAGAAGCGTCTTCAAGCACAACAGCACATTGAACTATATCAAGCCCACATATCTCGAACTTTCAATCGTAAAGTTAAAGAGAGGGTATTCAAAGTTGGCGAACTTGTATTAGCTGTTCGGAGACCGATGGTGATGACTCATAAAAGTAAAGGAAAATTCCAAGCAAAATGGGAAGGCCCTTATGTAATTGAGTCCGTCTTTTCCAATGGCGCCTATCGGTTATCAAAGCCCAATGGAGATCTACTCATGATGCCAATCAATGGCAAGTTTCTTAAGAAATACTATGTATAAAAAAAGGGGGAGACAGAATGAAAATAAAGTTCCTTTTATTATTTTTGTTCGAAACAAAAGACTAAGGACGAGGGCCACTCCCTTCGTTATTGAATACATAGTCGGCCAATGCATAGAAGGCGTCGTTTCCTGAACTCATGAAAAATTTGCAGACAACCATCCTCGACGCTTCTTCTTCAGGAGTTTTTCTTGGCTCTACTAAGAAAGCAATGATGTCTTCAGGTGGCTTGGGCGTAGAAGAGCTTTCACCTATTTCGGTTGAGCCTGATGAGCCTGATACAGGGGGTTCAACGGGGAACGTCTCAATGATGCCCTCGATTCTTCGGGGGACTTCATTCTTTTGCCGTACATCCTCGGAAGACATTTCCAATAGAGGAGGAGAAATAAGAATGAAATGTTACAAGCAGTTCTCACCTATTTATAAAAGAGGACTATTGATGAACCGGTCTTTGAAGATTGAGAACAACCTTTCATTCCCAAAAAGACCTGTCCGTTCGCTCCATCGGGTTCATTCATTTCAAAATAGAATCGAATCAATGTTTTCTTTTCCCGAAAAATACGTTGGTTCGTCCATCGTTTTGACCCATATGTTCATGACATCTGTCTCCTTAGTCCCCAGCTACCAAGGTTTGGTTAAGCTGATTTCTTGCCTCCTGGGAAAGGGATTTTATATCTTCTATTTCATCAATTGATTAGAAAGTGGGATTCGCTATTTATCATGTTTCCATGACCTCTGAATAAATATTAAATCTACTTTCTTTTCCTATCTATCACTTCTATTTGACCTCTGCATAGATATTAATCTAATTTTCTTTTGAGTTCATATATGCTATTATGTCCATATTACCTCTGATAGTATCATATACTCTAAAATAGAACATAAGATTTCATTTATCTATCATGTCCATATTACATCCAGATAAATACAAATCATTGATCATAGAAGAATCATCATTTCCATAAAAAGTCTATTACATTTCTTAGACATTCTTACAAGTTATAATGGAAATCTATTACATTCTTAGATTTTCATTCTATACACACAACGATAGCCTAATGGAGATCTGCTTCTTCTTTTTTGGATCTTCTTCGTCGGATTCATTGTTGGTGTCAATTCCTTGCTGTCCAAGCCTTTGCGACTACCAGAACAGAAGGAATCAAACTCTGGTCTTCTCTCTCAGACGAGAGGAGAACCCCAGAGTATGGCAGCCCGAAGATGTGTTGCTGCCAATACAATTGGTGGATTAGTGGCGGCACCTCAAAGGAGATAGGAATGTATCCAGCATTGGGATACGATTCCTAGTTCTGCCGTGAAAGCAACTCTACTACCCGATTTCTCGGGGTAGAGTTGACTCCACCATCCAACTCTCCGTGTATAAAGGCTCTTCCTACCAACAAAGGAAGACCCTTCTATCTCACGAAGAGTTCTGAGTTGTCTGATTTGCGCGTCAAAAGCGCATGAGCTCCCTGATGTTGATGTCAGAAGAACGCTCCTCACAGCGTCAAAATCGCCAATGCCGGTTCTGGAAAAGCTGCTCAGCCAAACTTCTGCAGAAAAGAAGAAGTTTTTTAAAAACAAAAGTATTATCAGATACGTATTTAACGCTAATTAAAAAAAGATCACAAGGCTTTTTACGCCAGTGCTTCAGCAAGGCTTTACGCCAGTGATTCAACAAGGCTTTTTACGCCAGTGATTCAACAAGGATTTTTACGCCAGTGCTTCAGCAAGGCTTTTACGCCAGTGGTTAAGCAAGGCTTTTACGCCAGTGATTCAGCAAGGCTTTTACGCCAGTGCTTCAGCAAGGCTTTTACGCCAGTGATTAAGCAAGGCTTTTACGCCAGTGATTAAGCAAGGTTTTTACGCCAATACTTCAGCAAGGCTTTTACGCCAGTGCTTCAGCATGTTTTTTTTACGCTCGTCAAGAATTTACGCTCATGAATAGATGTTTTCAACAAAAAAAAAATTTAAAAGGCAAATATTTGCTTACGATCGGACTTACCACTTAAGTTGAATGGTTTGGCTCTAATAGTGGTTGAATCCATGTTTGAAGACTGGGCGTACAAAAGAACGTCGTGGGAAAGCTTCGCCATTGTCATTTGTTGGAGAACAACATCACAGAAAGTTATCTTCAGAGGAATGGGTACGAGAATATATGAAACATTCTCGGCTATTTATAAAGGCTGAAGAAACTGTTACGATGAGTCTATTTCGGGGAAAGATCCTATTTAAAGGCTCTCGTAACCACAAGACAGATGCCACGTGTTGGTTTGTTTCTTGGGAATTAACAACTATAGAAACAGTCAAAAGAAGTGCATAAACAAGTGCGCATCAATAGATGAGGTTAGCAGCGAAATTTTATTTATAAAGGGAGAAGTGGACCCCTACAAATTAAAGATTCGCGATACATAAAAACATCATTATTTCTCTCCTTCGTTGGGCTGACGAAGGGAGACGCCTAGTTCGTGCATATCGCGAATCCCCGAGCGACGCATCAGATTAAGAAATGCTTCGGCATCTCCTGGCCCTTCATATGCAGTTGGGGGACCACCATCAATGCGATTAAAGATGGCAGGAGTTACTCCAAAATACTCTAAAAGGTTGCACGCCCGCTCGAAATCAAGCCTGGAGCTCGAAGCCGCTTTGTTGGTAATCTCGTTCTTCGGTGCCATGACAAAACGAGGATGAATGTCAAGAATAAAGAATTTGTCCATATTTATACAAATCAAAACAACTCTTCACATTCCTCGTTGGAAATTGCTCACTCGGGAAGATAAGGAGACGTTCGAAAGTTTTCGAGAAAGAAATTTATTGTGACGGTCAAGTGTTGACCGACATTATTTTTCTTGAAAATTACGCCGACTGTTGAATATTCCCGCTTTTACGCAGATGACGGTTGCGTATCCCAAATTTTACGCTGGCAGATCAAATATCAACTTTTACGCTTCTGTTCAAAGTGTTTCAAATTTTGGAGATATTTGAAAACTTTGAAGGGGGTCTTATAGGAGCATAAAAAGTGCTTCAAAGAAAGAGTCATCTCATTCATAAGTGATCTGCTTTACGCCTAGCAGAGCGGGTAATCTCTTTACGCCCAAGACTAGGCTAATCAATTTACGCCTAAGCAGGCTGATCATTTTACGCTCGGGTCTATACCCATGATTTTGCGCCAAGGACAGAGCAGCCACTTTTACGCTGGACAAAGCTGTCAAATCTCGCATTTAATGCAAACTCTGACATGGAGATATTAATGATGGCATATATCACAAAGGGATTTGTCTTTACACAGAGACCAATGTTGTCGTTTAGTGTGTGGATTGAGCTACTTTATGCTCACACTATGGCTTCTTTTGCGCACGAAGATTATACGAGCCTTTACGCTCAACAATCGACGTGTGCGTAAAGTCTATTTGAGCTGCTTTTATGCTCAAGGTTATTTAATAACCACTTTATACGGGAAGTCTATGTCAAGGCTATTTTACGCCAAATCTACTGCTTTACGCTCAGAGTACATTAGGCTATTTTTACGCCCTATTCTCCTCCACCAGTTTGGAACATGGTTTGCTTACGTGGCTTTCATGCTACTCTTCCCGAAGAACATGTATACATGCATCCTATCCTTACTGAAGTGATGGGACATACGTCAACATATGCAGAGGATGGCTTCGATCATGGGTGGCAGTTGTTAGCGTAAAAATAAAACTTTTGCTGAGTTTTTACGCACAAGAGCCCAAGTCTATAAATAGACTTATTTTTTCTCATAACAAGGCACAGAGACAGACAGGGAGAAGAGAGAGAGACATGAGAGAATACAGAGATCAGAACTTAGAGATTTTGATTCTCCAGAGCATTCTTCTTCAACTTTTCTTTCAGAACAGAGTGAAGCAAAGCAGGAAAGCTTTCGGCCTCGCCATCAGTGCCCAAGTGCGTCGATACCTTTCTGGTGACTTAGTTCTTCCAGTTGTTCTACTTCAAGCAGTGATCTTCATCATCATCATATGGTCTAAGGAACAAAGTGATCATTTACGAATCAGACTTCCATAGCAATACTTTCCCAGAATCAAACTTGTACTTCTTGTACTTTTTCTCATTTTATTTTCAAAAGCGAATTCCTTCAAGGCATTTTGTTAAGTGAAACAGGCGCATGGTTGATATGCCCTGGATTGAAGTTGAATTTGTTGGACTGCTGCGCTGGGCTGCGATAGAGCTGACACATGGCAGTCGTGGAGATTTGGTTTTTGCTAAGATCTTGGGTGGTTAGAACCCATTCTTTGAATAGAACTGAGTTAAGGGACGCGTGGTGTATGCCTATGGCTCAGAGATCTCGATTTTAGAGGAGAGTGATTTGTCAGGGTGTACCTAGGATTGGGCATATGGAGGCGACTTAATCTATAAGTTTTAGGCATCATAGACGAGTCTGGACGTATGGCTTTTGAGGCGCATGCAGAGCTTCACATCAGGGTGCGCCTAGAATCATGCATAAAGGAGGCGACTTGGTCTCATGATCTTTAGGAGCCATGAGCAAGTCCAGGCGCATTGCTTTTGAGGCGCATATAGAGCTTTGTCTTCTGTCGCTTGGGGTCAAAAGTAAGCCAGGGGGCGCATGACCGCTGGGGAGCACACAATCTTCTGGGCGCATGGCCACGAGGCGTATACGAATCATCGGTATACCATATTGCCGACCCTAGGTGTAATGATGGTCCTGACATCAGCGGCACTTTATTTTCTGTACAACTGATTGGACGGCTCTTGGTTGCCGCCTTTGTCATTCAGCATTAAATGTTTGATGGAGAGGGTTGCATTGGTTAGTACCAATTTAGGCACATAGCTATGGCCCGCTGGACGCATCCATAAGGAGTGTATGATATCGATGGCGTATCTGCCAATGTGTCGCATCCTCTTTAGCCCGCCTGTTGAGTTCTTCGAGGCATTAATGGTTGCCTTGACTTAGCCGAATATGAGGCGACGGATGTATTTGCTATTTAATGTAAATTTATTGCATAGAATTTGGAATGTTGTCCATTTAGCACTCGGGTGTAGGTTGTCCGTGCTTATAAATAGCCGCATGAGGGAAAGCTTTCCTTTTATTCTTCGTTTTGATGTAAAGATGAACTTGGCTATATTTCTGCCTTGGCGAACTGTCGAACTCGAGCACTTTTCGTGGGTGAAGATGCGCTGCCCCAGTCTTCCGTCGCTCTGAGCTTCTGTGATAGTGTCTGTTGCATCCAAATATAGGGATCGTCGAGTTCCAACACAGGCCGATGGTGCCTGTTGCATCCAAAGATCGGGGCGGCCATGCTCCGTCTTTCGTTATGCTGGTAGAGCCACAGGTTGCCGAGTATGCCTATTGCTTTCGAAGACCGGGGCATCGTGCCCAGATCTTTGTCGAGCTAGGAGAGCTCCTTCTCATGCTATACAAGGGCTAATTGGTGCTGATGAGAGAGAGTGATTCGCTCTGACTATGCACAAAGATGCACATACATTTAGATTTTGGAATGATGCGCTTGGACGAGACATCAGATTGATGTGCCTGACAGATGATGCGCCTGACAGGCGGCACATGGTAGTTACTGCGTCTGGCTGTAGCTTTAGGATCTTCCTTTTTGTAGAAGTTCTCCTTTGTAAAGTCTTTTATTGACATGTAATAAACTTTCGTATAAAATAAGTCTTCTTTTGAATGTATTTAAATTTGTACTTTTTTTGCTGTGCCAAGTATCTATTTGAGCTTGCTGGCGCATTTGAGTCGGTCACATGGTTGGTTTGAGCGCATAGTAATTCTGGCCTATAGATGCGCCTGAAATTCCATGCTTCTACAAGACCCCCTTCAAAGTTTTCAAAACTTTTTGGGCAAGTTTTGGAATACTTTGAATAAGAAGCATAGGGATTAACGACTCTGGGCGCATGCCCTTCGCCTAGGCGCATGGCCCTTTTTGGCGTATAGTCGTTCAACACGTCGCTGTGAGGAACGCTTGTTGCTAAGGCGCATACTTTTGGGCATATGCTTCTTCTGAAGAGATAACGCCTCGATCTTAGGAAAGATTAATGATGATCTTTTGAAGATAATGCGTCATTGGTTTACGTGCGAGGCCAAGCATATAAATAGGTGGCTTGTGAGGAGAGAGAGCCTTCTTCTTTTCTGAAAAAAGCTTTCTTCTTCCTCAAAACTCTTTTCTTCCTTCTTTTCTTTGTTGGAGAGATGGCTCCCAAGACTCCCCGAGGTGGTGCTGCTAGCCGAAGAAGCGGCCAAGGCAAGGAACCCTTGGATGTTGACACGAAGAAAGTCCCCGTTGTTAGGGCGACCTACGCTGATGTGCACCCGGAAGACCTCGGTATGTATTCTCTTGCCTTGGTCTTTGTTGCATTGATGTTGGGGTGTCCCAACTGTGGATGATCTTCCTTATGTGGATATGCCTAGGCTGATGCGCATAGACTTTTGTCCTGATGATGCGCCGAAGCTCTTTCAGCTGACGCATATGGACTTAAGTCCTGATGATGCACCGAAGCTTCACTTGTTGACGTGCATGGACTTAAGTCCTGATGATGCGCCTAAGTTTCACTTGCTAATGCATATGGACTTAGGTCCTGATGATGCACCGAAGCTTTACTTGCTGACATGCATGTGTAATGACCCGCTCTGCTCTAGCGGAATGCCGATTCAAACAGCAAGTACAATGACTCAAATGAGCCGTCGACCCGAAGAGTTGCGTCGACCTGAGGAAGAATCGATGCAAGGCTTACATTGGCTCATCAAAGATGAATCCGGACTTAGACTTTCAAAGGCGTGCTCGGAGTATCGCTCGGCCGATACGAACATCGCTAATGTGGATGGCTCCGATGAACCCGTCTTTGCTTAGCCGAGACACATATGTTTGCCATTGATTATAAAAGAACAGAACAGTTATATTGGAGGACTGGACTTTTACTTCATAATACAAACTCGCTCGTATAAAGAAAGCCTAAGGATGAAAACCTAGGTACAACAATCTAAGTACAATTGTTTAGTTTTTTCTGGGGGGTGACGGTAGAGGCTCGGGAAAGCGACGGCAGCTCTGCCTTACTCCTTGGACGATCGGACGTAGCCTTGGCTCTGGTGAAGAAATGCTCTTGGATTTATGGGAGGACTCCCTTGCGCCTTCGGTTGCTAGATCTCTGGATGTCTCTGTAGTGCTCTCTCTCTTTTCTCTGCTCCTGCCCTCCTTTTTTTACAAGGAATAGCACCTTGCTATTTATAGGAATAGGGTGTGATCATTAGGGTTTGCAAATGATTGCCTCCTTCAGAAGTCGTCGGTTAAGGATCACTTAATCTGGGCCATTCATCTTAAATATAATAAATTTGAGCAATTAATATGATTGCATCAAATCTTTGTGGGCAATAAATATTGATTGGCATGAATATTCGTGATTCGTGATAGCCTGCCACGTGTCCAATTTGCTTGATTTGATTTGATCTGGGCAATTATGACGATCGCAACAAATCTAATTTTGTTAGGATTTATTAGCACCCATAATTCCAAGGAAGATAAGACTGCCACGTGTCTCAATTGTCGTAAAGAGTGCCATGTGTCTCAACTGGACCGTCTTGGCAGAGCCGTATATGGGTGGTCCTCTCAGCCGCCTGAAGCATACAACTGCATAAGAATGGACAACCACATGAGGATGGGCAACCGCACGTGGATGGGCAGCCGCATGGAGATGGGCAACCGCATGGGGATAGGCAGCCGCATGCAGATGGGCAGCCGCATGAGGATAGGCAGTCGCATGCAGATGGACAGCCGCATGGGGATGAGGATAGGCAGCCGCATGGGGATGAGGATAGGCAGCCGCATAAATACAACGGCCGCATGGAGTGGCCTCAGGACTTGGTGGATTTTGCCAGCTTGTAAGGAGATTTTCTCCTCTTTTCTAGGATCATGCCATCATGTCAGAGTCATTATTACGTCCTTATGTCAGAGCTGTCATAGTTGTTATTTGTCAGAGCAGCCGTCAGGACATTAAATGCAGCCGAATATAGAGAAAAACTGTTGAAGGCCACGTGGCTTCTTTCTGAGCCGTATGGAACTATCCGAGCCGTATGGACCCCTGAGCCGTATGGACTTCTGAGTCGCATGGGGATCCTGAGCCGCACGGGGATCCTTCTGTCGGAGCCGTATAGGCCTTTCATTATTCTTTTCCATGCTTCTACAAGACCCCCTTCAAAGTTTTCAATTTGTAAAATTGAAATACTTTGAATAAGAAGCATGGCCATGTAAAAACTCTTCGGGCCGCATAGGATGTTCTGGCCGCATGGATGTCTCTGTCGTATGGCCTCCTCAGCCGCATGTCCATCTGAGCCGTATGGGCTTTCCAGCCGCATGGGATGCTTGGCCGCATAGGCTCCTTGCCACGTCTTCATGCCACGTGTGCAAATCTTTGCATTGATTGCCTTTTATTTGCTGTCAGATTTAAAACCCACTTTTTGGGGCAGGATCCCAAGAGCTTAGCCTTGAATAGTCGGATCGCCTTGATAACCGAGGAGTCGGTTACGCTGCACACAGATCGAGGCATCGGTCTATGAGCTCTGCCTATAAATAGAAGAGTATTTTGGGACGAAGAGACTTCTTTATTCTCTCTCTGTCTTCGATTCTTCTTGTCTTAACTTTTCTTATCGTCGTTTTCCTTCTTTGATCATCAGATAACAATGGCTCCCAAGTCCTCCAAGGTTGCGGTGAAGGCTGCGGCGAAGGGAAAGAGAGTGGCCTCCACGTCGGTTGCGGCGCCTAGGGTTCATACCGACGCTCACCTTGGCACTAAGGGTAAGGTCTTGGGAAGATCATCTACATCGAACCCCTGATGAAGACGGCTCTGTTGCATGCTTTATGCACAAGCCTTTAATGCATTTTTTTTACCGAATTGTTCAAGCTGTATGGGCCGCATGTGCATCCACGTTCGAGCCGCATGGGGGTATATCCCATGTCCGAGCTGCATGGGAGTTGTCTAGACGCTTCATAAACTGGACCGTATGATGACCCTTCGAACAGAGCCGCATGAGTCCTCCTGAATCGAGCCGCATGGAGCTCCCATTAAACGGGACCGCATAAGCTCGTCTGGATTGGGCCGCATGAGGTTCCGACCATCTCCTAACTTTATTTCTTTTTATCTTTGATTCTTGCAGAAACCTTGCCGAAGGCTGAGATCATTGTGAAGGAAGAGCTGCCGCCCCCTTTCAAACAAGAGTCATCGCTTGTTAAGGAGGAGGTAATACCAAAAACGGAGGAACAACAAGGCGAGCTGGCGCCCATTGCTGTAAAGGAGGAGCCCCAGTCTGACGGCGGTAGTACTGGAAATTCTGACCTTCCTACTTTGGACGAGGATTTTGCTCAAGTACATACTTCATATGCAAAATGGTTGAGGGATTGGTATATGCGCCCCCGTAACTAGGATTCGTGGTCTCTCACAAATGTCTGTCTTTTGTCTTGATATTTTTGTCTGTTTTTTAGCTGCAGTTTATGTTTTGCTTCATTTGGACATCAATGTAATCTTTTTCCTTGTCTGAATAAAATAATAGAGAACTTTTCTGGCTTGCTCATGATATGTAGTCATGTAAATGTAACTGATTTTGAACAGAATACATTCGCTCTGTTCTTTGTTTGTAGTAGTTGCCCCAATGGGAGACTTTTTGTGGACCTATTATCCTTGGCATACGCCAGAATTCATGATTCTTGACGGTCCAGAACCGTCGTAAATGTCAATTTTCGATGGTTTTAGACAATCAGATAGTCCATCGTAAATTCCACCGCAGCAAAAAAATACGACGGTTCTGGACCGTCACTGTGTAGTAAATTAAACTACAGACATAGACTTTCACAAATTAAATGACGGACTATAGCCGTCAAATAACCCGTGAATATTTTGTATCCTTTGAGACTGATATAATCCGTCATTTTTCTGCAAATGTAATTAAAAAAATTATAAACAAAATATATAAAAATATATATACAACTCCAATCATTCTGTAACATATTGCATATAAACGAGTCCAATTATGCAATAACATGAATCGATATTCGCATATAAACAACACCAATAACTCTGAATTATTACCAACTCAAATCACATATAAACAACTGATATTGCATTTGAGCAAACAATCAAAAATTTTAGTCATAACTATTCAGAATTTTTCTTGTACACATAGCATTCAAAAAAGATAGTACTACTACATAGTTTTGCTTAGTACTAAAACTAGATAAACAAAAAACTAATTGCATAACTTCACACCCTAATATGTTGAACAAATACTTTTGGCCAATTAATCAACTCGCCAAGCATAATATCTCCAAGCTTCCCATCTCTGTCAAACAAATCTGCCTCTTTGTCAAATACTTCATCGAGAATGATATTATAAGCGTCTTCGTTTGGTAGAGCATCAATGTTCAAACGTCCAAAAGCAACATGCTTTCTTTTGAAGTCCTTTAGAAAACATGTTTTAGGAAAGGTAGATTGATCAGGTGCCTGCATTTATCAAAACAAAGAATAAAAATAAAATTAAGTATTTCAAAATATATCTATTTCATGGAAATGCACAAAATTATCGAATCTGTACTTTACCCATAAGGATAACACAAAATATATCTATTTCATGGAAATGCACAAAATTATAGAGTCTGCATTTATAGCCAATATAAAGTTTTAACATTTACAGTTGTTTTATGGATAACACAAAATTATAACCCATAGTTGACAAAAATACATCAACTATTCCAGGCATGACAAATCCAGAACACAATGTCAAAAAATACCGAAGAAATTCCCAGCTACAACCATCAAGAAACCAATCCAACACTAAGGGGCTATTTGGTTGACTGCATTTGGAAATCCCTTGCAGCTACAACCATCAAGGAAGTCTCTTGGTGTCTATTCCCAGTGTTTTGCTCAAAGTACCAACTTTTATATAAGATATTTAGGATTCTAATAGTCAATTGACATTTTTTATTCTCCTTTTGTTAATATTTTGTATCATGTCAACTGGTCAACTTTTTGACAAAATTGGTATTACTCTCATAATCCTAGTCAAGTAACTTGTATTTTTGTCCAAAGTTTTGTCCTGTATTACATTTTCTTGGAAATTACAGATTCTGTAATAGAAATCAAATTTTAAGTATTCATAATTCAAGACCAGTTCCCTCTATTTAATCCAAAACATTGGATGATGACTACCAGATGAATAAGTCAGCCCCTTGATAAAAGTAGCCCAGTTAGTCTTTTTACAAATATAGTATATTTAATCAACTCCTTTATGATATTTGAGAATCAAGAGTGTAAGTTGTTCTGTTAGATATATCCTGGTTGACTCTATGGCCTCTTCGTTATTTTTTAATCTGTTTAAACACTTCACTTCTATCTACAACCTGCATGGAGCTGTACTGATTTTTGAATTCAAAAATCTTATTGTATTCTTTGTGTTTGATTTTTCTGGGTGCTCATAGTTTGCTCACTTATCTTATTTTGCATAACATGGTTAGAACCTCCCCTCCCCTAACATAATGAATCTAAACTTGATTCTCTAACATTTCTTATAATGGTGATCATATTTGAAGTATGTTCAATATTTCCTAGCCTCTAACATCCGGGAATTCCTGTAAATCTTTTTCCTAATTATAGATGTGATAACCACCATGATTGTATAACCACAAATGATATATATATGTATAACCACAAATGATATATATATATATATATATATATATATATATATATATATATATATATATATATATATATATATATATATATACATTTTTTGATCAGTTACATGGGTGATGTATTTTTTAATGAAAATACCAGTAATGTATAGTTACGTGGCTTGAATTCATATAATGGGGGTTAGATGATGCTCTTAATTTAGCATTGTCTAGAGGCCCTCATTTCCTATTGGCTAGGAAAGAACTGTGTTGCAAATTGGACAACTTTTAAGTGTGAGTGACATACTCTGCTGCGCCTGCATATGCTTAAATAATGCCATACCATGATGTAATGTTGTACTTACCAGGATTTAGACCATATCTAAACTATTATATACCCTGCTTCTGTATACATAGCTACCTAAATAAGATTCAAGTTTCTTCCTAGTAGAATCATGGCATGCTGGTTATATAGAAGCTTTGTATATGGGGAAGTTGTAGAAGCTTTGTATAGGGGGAAGCTACGAGTTACAGTGTAAAGATGGAATTGATGTAGACTTGTCCTTACTAAACAAAAAAATCCACTACTTCATATGTCAACCAGTGCCCAGTTCTGTCTTATATATATATATATATATATATATATATATATATATCCAAGTTTCCTCCATCTCAACTGAATGAAGCCCTCTATTATGAACATGTGGGTGTATGAATGGGAGAAATTCTTGCGACCTGAGACAAAATAGTCAAATTGTTCAAGCTGTCTTGGCAATTCATGATTACTAGTACTTAAACTTTCTCCTATGCGTTGTCCATTAGCTATTCCCTGTGGAATATTTCTACCAAACTGACACTATTCCATATGTAATATTTGAGGTATCCTGAGACAAAGTAGTCAATTTTATTTTATTTTTTGGCCTGGTTAATGCTAGTGGGCTTCTTTTTGATTACTTTGCTTGTCGGATGTGATCAAGTTGTCAGTTGGGCTCCAGTAGAGCATTGATGGAACCTGGAGATTTACATATATGTTAAGTCACCTTGTTCAACCAGCAGATAAAAAATTTATTTTTCTGCTAACTGTCGATAATGATGAGTTGTTTCTTTCTTGGTTAGTGCCAGCCATATCTGTATTCATTCGGACATCATTTGTTTTCCCCCGTGTGCTACAAGTACTGGATCTCTTTATCACACTATTAAACTTAAGTCTGTTGGAAACTTTTTGGAAGCCTACAACATGATACATTTGGAAGTGATTCATTTATCACGATTGCTGGATAGTTGTAGTACCAAGTGTTCGATACTTTGGTTGTGTATTTTATGTTTCTTACTATAAAAACCTTGACTTCGTACTTTGTCGCACATTTCAGATTAAGCTTGGAAATGTTTAAGATATAATAACTAAACTCAAGCCAATACTGGGTTTTTAATTTGACTATTGTTTTATAGAACGCTCGGCCTTGATTACTATCACATTCTTTCTAGCCAGTGGGACTTATTAGAAGCAACTATTTGTATCGGCCATGATTATTGGTTGATTTACCTGTGATATATATTATATATTGCGTTTCGTTAGTTTTAGTTTTAAATAAAATAATATTATATGGATAAATTTTGTAAATTTATAGATATAACTTTCGAAAAAAAGTGTTCAATCCAATTACTTGTATCAATCGACTCATACTATGTTCATTCATTCACCAATCCTCAGTTGTAGGCTTACTTGGTGTCACTCATGTATATAGGTTCAGTTCACTGTACACCTCATTTATCTTTGAATTAGATATACCATTCCATTTCCTCATATGACAGATCCAAATCACTATGTCCTGCATTTACCCTTGGGTGTCCAGACCATTTAAGTTGGGTATCAGTTGTGTGTGTGTATCAATTTGTAGATATATGTATGTTTGTATCCATTGGAGGCCAATTTATTATTTCAGTTCAGTTGGATGTAATGAGAAGGGGTCCCAGGTTGTTGGGGGGAGGGAGGGTTAGGAGTGATGGAAACTTAGATTAGATTTCAGTCCATATTCCTTCATTAATTAGGCTAATGTATCTGTCCATTATGACTTGGCTCAGTCCATGTTCTGTTATCATCCTCATTATTCATGTATCTTTGGTATTAGAAATACATTTTCCCTGCACATATCTATATTACCTGCACTCTTCATCCAAATCTCCTTGTTTACTACATTTTAATGTAAGGTAGCTCTTATAGGTATTGATGTCCTGGTAATTTGGATTAGTATCCGTCCAACATATTTGGATTTGGCCATCTTGTTATTTTACTACACTTAGAGTCCTACATTACCTTCATGTACAGTCAAATGCCCTGACCACATATCATGCTCTGAGCCTAGAGATATGGTTCAGTCGAGCCATATCACTGTGTGACTTGTTCAATCCAGAGTCATGTGCTGCCCTTTGTTTATTTCACCACATTTAGTGTTCTATATAGCATCTATTTGTCCAGTCTGTTACAAACATGTAGCATAACTTGTAAGGATCCACTGTATTTTTAACCCCAAATATAAATGACACACGATCCTATGTTCCCCTATGGGTTCTGCACCCCAGGTGCACACCCTAATATCCCTCACAGGGTATGCTGCAGAAGTGCAGTGTCACACCGATGCAAAAGCTTTATAAGAAGACATCATTTTGTTTCTTAGGCTTCGCAATAGGTCACCTAGATGAATTCAAACCATAGCAGTGTCATAGCAAAAACCAACTTACTAATCTTTGCAGTGCTCGTCTATAATGAGCTTTCAACTTGGAATACATTCAGGCTCAGGCTCTTGTTAAGCTTGCTTAGGCTGATCCTCAGATATTAAAATTAGCCCTGGTGAGTGGAAGTTAACCCACCTCATAATTGATGTAATTACAACTCTTGGAGTTGTCAGATCTCAGTTTGTGTGGCTTATGTAAACTTCAAACATTGGGCAACTTGACAACCTTACATATGTTAGTAAGATTTTATACGAAAGCTCCTATGTCAAAATCAGAAACTAAAGATGATAATGTCAAAGAATGAAGAGTTCTTACGTCTCCCAAACCTTCGCGACTTGATGAGACATATATCTGTTATTGGATTTTTTTGCAGAGGAAAGCTCCTCAATAAAAATTAAAAGTTAAAGATGTCTTCCCACTAAGATTGAAGAGTTCTGTCACGAGGATTGATTCTTTTGATAAGATAACTTTAAATAAGTATATCTAATCTCTTTATTTTAACAAGTAAACAATACTTGTAAGTTTCAGATCCCTGCAGATTATGCTTCATATAGATGACTTCCAGATGTAGTGCTTCTTCACCTTTAGTTGACTTGTCCACCAAAACATTCAAAACCTATTACCTCCATTAATTTCTATACACATAATTCATATCTATAATTCCTAACAAGGGGCTAATCCAAGAATGATAATGGATGCAAGTCTGCAAGAATTTGTTCTGTGCCAATGAAAAATGACATGGCACATCAGCCTGATTGGAGAAAATTAGATGTTCTGAACACTGGTGTAATTCACCTCTTGATGACATGTAGCAGATGTAATAGTAATATCTTCTTATGTGTCGCAAGATTTCAGAAATCCTTGGTTAACTAAGAAACAGGTATATCCTTGGAAAAAAAATTCCTAAATCATGTGCCAATCTTAAGCACCTTCCATTTTAAGGACATAAGCAATTTCCTACAAAAAATAGTCATCATTTAAATATGAAAGGAAATATCCTTGTCACCAATTCTAGAAACATGTAAGTCGTATGATTGTATCACAAATAAGCATATCTAATTTCTTTTGCTTTCACAGAGTATAATGCAGAGTTTAAGGCATGCTCTGATGGAGAGGGAATGAATTGATCACAAAGCATTAAGTAGGAAGGAGCACAAAATATATAAAGGTATACTTTATAGGCCTATTTACCTAAGAAGTATTAGGAAGCTCTGATGCGGACTGAGTTGATGATGTAGCATTAGCCTTTTGCATGAGTGTTGCTACTTGTTCTTTGAGTGTACTTATATCGGTTTCCATAACCTTGCTTTTTTGTAGTTGTTGACGAGCAATCTCTCTACTTGCCGCTGAAGCACGAATCTCAGTCTTCGACACACCTCCACCCATGCCACGAACAAAACCCTTATGATCACGCCTACATACCTAAGAAAAGAATTCATCCAAATTAAAGATATTTCACTATTAGTCTAACAAAGAGGATTCAATCTAAACAAATATACTAAAATTTTAATCTCACAAACCATTGCAACAGGGTCATTGTCCAAATCTTTCTGCCCTAAGTATGGATCATCCTCTATAAGCCTTCTAATTTTGTCCTACAAAAATAAAAGCAATTCATGTATATGATCAAACAAAAAATAAATTAATTACCATCACCAATAGGACTTACATTGTTATCATTCGAGACAGTTGATGATTCAGGATCACTACTCTTGGTTATATGTGTAGCCAAGTATAACTCAGTTCTATTTACCTCACCACTGGGACTCCCTTTTTTCTACATCAGATCACAAAGTTAGCATTTTATTCGCTGAAAAAAGAATCTTAAGAAAAAACATATAAAGTAGAAAGAGAAGTATATAAATTAATTACCATCCTATGTGCTATTCGAGCACATCCAGTCCTACCAGTTGTGTGTTGTACCTTAATACTTTCCCTAGCTTTCTTACCGGCTTCACGACGCATCTTATCTTCATCAGTAGAGCATAAGTCAACAAAATCTTCCCAATCTTCTTTCTTGACAATTATCTTGTTTGGCATATTTCTTTTTCGTTCAACATTTGTATTACGTTTATCACAAGCTTGTCGAAGGGAACACTTCCAATTTTTCTAAGAAGTATTAGCGTACTTCAAAATCTTAGCCTTATAAATTTCGGGTATCTTGTATTTACCCTGCAAAGACAAATTCCATGTCATACGTACATAAAGATTTTACATAATAACTTGAATCAATCGAGTTTACTAACAACAACACTTTTTCATATGTCATCTTTGATGCTTTGTGGAACTCTTTTCCAAGAACTAACCGCAGGTCGACAATGTACCCTTGTTATCTTTCCAATAGTCGATGAAAATTGTTCTGATCCAACATCAACTGGTCGTCCATATTCGTCGAAAATAATTTGATTAATGGTACCTAATAAAGTGTTCAAGAATATGATACAAATCTTTATCATTATAGCAAAAATATTATACTACTATCAAGTCGTAGGTTATTATCACAATATAGCAAGAATATGATACAAAGTGCAGTAGAAAAGTTGATAATTACAATATAGCAAGAATATGATACAAACTGCTCATTGTCTTCTAAGAAGCTTTTAGATCTATGTATATTAGTTAACTAAATATAATATCAATATGGTTTTATTAGTTCTACTATCAATCTTATATTAAGCTGTTTCATACGTGTTTTGTCCTGTACCCGTTAATAATTAATGACATGGTTGATTAATTGCAGTTCTGTGGCCAGTTTGAGATTTGCTTATTTGGCACCTGGTTAATCTGATGTATTTAAAATGAAACTTGAATATTGGCTAAAGTGTCTCTGATGTTCATGTTAATCTGATGTTCATGAGTTTAGCCCGAGAGGGCTTGTAATGGGGTTTGGAAATCCAACACCTTAGAGGGCATATGAGCTTATGATTGATGTGCCCATGTAGTTTGGAAATCAAACACATTATTTATTTGATCAAATTTCCTCACGTGTCACCATGTAGTTTCTTGGATTTCCATGTACTTTTATACTCAAAACATAAGAAAAACTGTAGCCAATATACAGAGAAGCTGGTATCATTGTATACCTGCAAAATGCAACAAAAATAGCTGAAGCTCAAACCACTGAGTTAACTGGTCAATATTAAGAAAATTTACCCTACTGATCATCATTATTGTATATAGTTGTTTATTTACACTTTCATCTTTTCTTTTATTAATTTCATGAAATTATTATAAATTCAGTAGATAGAGCTGCAAATTATTTATTTGTCTCCTACTGAACAAGTCCTTCCAAAATTTGGGGGCAATTTAGGTCAATATTGAAATCAATTCAAGCTCTCAAGCCACTTGAATTGGACATGTCAACCATAAGCCAATATCGTAAATAAACTAGTTGGAAAATAAATAGGATCACAAATGTTAAGGATTCAATGAGGATA
Source organism: Iris pallida (assembly GCA_029216955.1). Lineage (NCBI taxonomy): Eukaryota > Viridiplantae > Streptophyta > Magnoliopsida > Asparagales > Iridaceae > Iris > Iris pallida. The sequence continues at coordinate 17,364,190 of JANAVB010023800.1, read as the reverse complement.
ATATATATATCTATCATACAACCACTACTATTGTGTTAAGGCATTATGTCCTCTGCTCTATATGCAATTCTTGCAGTTGAACTAGTTTGACTCTTCATATTCAACAATGTCATCCCTTGCATTTAGAAGTTATTTGTATCAAACATGAACATGCAAACTATTTCAAGTGAACTCCTTATCATTCCCTCTTAAATTGCAGGTGCCGCCGACACATTGCACCAAGAAAAAGTAATGAAGAGAATTTATGACATACTGACTTGAGAAATGTCACATGTCAAATATTTACAGGTAAATCTTTTTGTCAAGTCTTGTGGAGAAATTTGGCACAAGCTCATAAGCCCCATGGAGTGGGCACATCAATCATAAGCTAATTTTTTTGTTAAAATGTCATGCGGGTACAATTATCAACAAACAACACAAACCATTTGAAGCCGGAAACAGTAGTAATTGGAGAAAGACCCCATACATCAGAGTGGACCAAAGCAAATAGAGTATCCTTTTTATTCAAACTTAATGGAAAAGAAGCCCTATGACTTTTAGCCAATATGCAAGCTTCAAATTGAAAATCAGATACTTTCAACTGAGAAAATAAATCCGACATTAGCTGCATGAAACAGCTATTGGTTAATCTGATGTTTTTAAAATGAAACTTGCATATTGGCCGAACATTAACATGCTAAAGTGTCTGGATAAAATTCTACATCGACACATTGTTTCCATTACCAGTTGTCAAAGCTGTACACAATAAATTTAATATGTTTATACATCCTATATGTGTACTGAGCACATTTTAGGGATATGAGAATTTAGGATACTAGTGAGTATATGTGTCATACCTGGTTTGTGAGTACCATTGGTACAAGGACCGATACCTGGTTTATGAGTATATGTATAGAATATGTGTCTACAGGGACCAGTGCAGAATTCATGCTCGTGTACCTGGATTTGAGCATATTTATTTTTCACAACCTTCCTGTCTATTTTCTAGACCTATTTACACTAGGTAGATAACATGGACTGGAAGAGAGAGATTTACTGCAAGAGTGCAAAAAAATCACTTGGTTGGTGAAACAGAGTGGGAGAGTAAGCCACAAAGCTATAATTTTCTTCATTATCACTGAAATTTTCAATCACATAAACATAGTGATCCTAAGGGAGGCCTGAATTCTTCTTCTTATGTCTCCTCAGTGTTCTATTATTTCCTTAATTTGCTTTTCAAGCAAACAAAGATGAAATAAATTGTGGATTATGTGATATCTGATTTGGGTATATTATCATTTATAAAAATTTTGAGCCTATGGACATGAGTGAAATTTTCCTTAATTTACAATGATATTTTCTTCTCCAGTTATATCTTCTGTAAACATGAGTGAAACTGCTACAAGTTTTTCCTTCAATATACCTGTCAGTTTTAATTTGCTAAATCTATCTAACTCACAGGTCCCACCAAGGCCTTCCAATGAGTATCCTGGAATGTGTCAGGGAACTTACCTGGGTGTCTAAGTGCTGAATTGAAAACTTACCAGGAATGTGTCAGGGAACTTCCAATGAGTATCCTGGAGTGTGTCAGGTCCCACCAAGACCTTCCTTCGTGTGTAGGATATATTAGAGTGAGGGAACTTACCTGGGTGTCTAAGTGCACTGGTATGAGCATGTGGAATGATTGTGTGTTTGTACAATTGGACGAGAACAACAACAATTGCACTGGTATGTCACAGAACTGATGCTAACTCACCCGATGGATCAGAATTGCTTCCTTGGCACCCACTAGAGTGGTCTTCATTATTAGACTCATCATCCATGTCAACTTCCTCTCTATGAACTTCCTCTCTATTGGATGGAGATCCATCTCCTGACATCAAGAAACTAAAATACCAAACACATTTGTCAAATAAAATAGAAAATAAGAGCACCATACTTTAATTTATGTAAGCAATATTATCAAAAAATTGGGAGGGGGGGAGTAGCTAGTAGCAAAGATATTATTAAACTTTTCCATCAAAAGTCAATATGGAACTACATAACATCAAAATATGGTAACAAAGAAACTAATAATTCAATACAAGATCATTAAGCTTCTTCTTCTTCTAAATTGTCAATAAATTGAGATATTGTAGCTTCATCGGCAGCCCCAATGAAAACAAACGGATCCTCGTAAGCGTCGACATCATGACTTAATTTTTTTGGAGATTCTAAAACAACATGCCAATTATCCCTTGTTTCATCTTTGCAATAGAAAACTTGAGTTCCTTGAGAAGCGTGGATAAATGGTTCGTCCTCTTCACTTGTATTTCTTTGGAACCTTCCAAAATTGACGAAAACCAAGTTTGTTTCAGGATCCACCACACATCCATTTACCTTGTCTTCTATACGCACCCAATCACAATAGAATATTGTTTCTTTGAAATCATAATAATCCAATTCAAGTATTTGTTTGACAATGCCATAATAAGTGATGTCATCAGTCTTAAAATTGGTATCACTAACTCTTGATCTAAATGTGCCTTCAGCCTTCAAAGCAACCCCACTATTTTGTGTGGTTAAATTCAATTCTGAATCAGCTGTATAAAAAATATATCCGCTTACTGAATATGCATTATATGATATAGCGTCAAAATTTGGACTATTAGCAAGCCTCTTTAAAGGACTCATCTCCTCTTTCTCAAGCTGTTGTCTTAACCAAGGAATATAATCCATAATCTTCCTTGTTTGTTGCTTTCCTTGTTTCCCAATAGGCTTATTCTGTTCCCGAACATATGCACGATATTTCCTGCAAATACATAATAGTAATCATAAAATCATATATATATATATATATATATATATATATATATATATATATATATATATATATATATACACACACACACACACACACACACACTAAAATTTATACACAACTGTAATGATGTTTTACTTACTCCTCCCATTCAGTGTTATCATCATAATGCGACAAAACCCATCTACGTGCTTGTTCGTACTGCACACTAGACAAACGATGAACTTTGCCAACTGAATTCATAGGATATGGACCTTCTCCATGATTATCATCAACAGATGTTCTCCCTCTTCGCTTATAGCTTTTATGTTTACCACAAGGAATGTACTCCATGCAATATCTCATTGCTTCTTCTAATGTGTATTGTTCAGCTATAGAGCCCTCTATAAAAGTCTTGTTCCGTCCATACCGTTTATATGTTTTCATCATCCTAAAAATAGCATAACTCTAATTAGTAAAAAGTCAAAGAAATAAAACATAAATAAAGAATTTGTTACTTCTCTGTACCTCTCAAAAGGATACATCCACCTATATCTGACAGGTCCGCAAACTAGTGCCTCCTCTGCCAAGTGTACGATAACATGTGTCATTGAAACAAAAAAAGATGGCGGAAAATACATTTCAAACACACATAATGTCTCCACAAGACGTTGGTGTATGTTGGAAAGCTCTGATCGAACAATAACCTTTGAGCAAAGGATCTTGAAAAATAATGATAGCTGTCGAATTGCAGCACGCAAAGGCTTTTTTTTTAAATCCATGCATTAGAAACACCGGTAGTAACCCTTGCATGAGAATGTGATAATCATGTGACTTCAAGCCTTTGAATTAAAAATCCTGCAAATCCACCTTATGTTTCCAATTCCCGCTGTACCCAATTGGAACCTTTAGTTTACTCAAGGTTTTACAAATTATTTCTTTCTCAGATTGGGATAGAGAAAAAGGTGCCTTTGGCATAATTTGTTTCCCATTATCATTTATAAGCCACAATTTCTTCTTTATCTTCAATTCTTCTAGATCCTTACGAGCTTCAACTCCGTCTTTGGATTTACCTTTAGTGTTCATTATTGTCCCAAATAAATTTTCAGCCACATTTTTTTCTACGTGCATCACATCCAAATTATGGCAAAGATGTAGATCATGTTATGATAAAGACATTAATATGAGACTACATAAAAGAATACAATAAAAATAAAATTAACTTATTTAAGAAAATAAATCACCTTCCAATACGGCAAATCGAATAGAATTGATCGCTTTGACCATGGAGTATTTACATCAGAGGATCGCTTCCTCTTCTTACCAATTAACTTTCCAATATCTGTACATATAGATTCTATTTTACTCAATAAATCTTCACCAGTCAAACGTTTGGGAGGCTTTCTGTGTTCTTCCATTCCGTTAAATTTTGACTTTTGCAATCTAAAAGAATGTGTAGCATCTCTTATGAATCTTCTATGACCCATATATGAAAAGTTTTTCCCATGCTTTAGCCATTTCGAGTCTATTTCTTCACCACATACAGGACAACCATACTGTCCCGCTGTCCTACAACCTGAAACGTGTCCATAGGCTAGAAAATCATGTATACACCACATCATCATTGCTTTCAAGGTAAAGTTAGTCTGCATTTTAGCATCATATGTTATGCTTTCTACAGACCACAACTCTTTGAGCTCCTCAACCAACGGTTGCAAATAAACATCAATATTTTGTCCTGGTCCAGTTGGCCCAGGAATTAACATTGTTAACATAGTAAATTCCTTCATCATGCATAGAAATGGAGGAAGATTATATGGAACAAGCATGACAGGCCAACAACTATAAGAATTATTCATTCCAAAATGATTGAAACCATCAGTTGTGAAACCAAGACGAACATTCCGCTTCTCAATAGCAAACTCCGGCCACATCCTATCTATCTTCTTCCAAGAAGGAGAATCTACTGGGTGTCGCATGTGTGTACTACTATCTTCTACACGAGCATGCCACGTCATCTCCTCGGCTATCCATGGTACACTATACATACGTTGCAACCTCTATATTATTGGGAAGTATCTAAGCTTCTTCTTCGGCAACTTCTCACCTCTTCTTTTTGAATTTTCTTCCGGTTGCCACCTACTTTCACCACACTTAGGACAATTATTCATGTTTGCATTTTCTCTCCAGTAGAGTATGCAATCATTAGGACAAGCATGGATAATCTCATACTTCATTTGAAAAGGCTTAACCATAGCCTTAGCTCTTCGAAAATTTTCCGGCAAAGTGTTCCCATTCGACAAAATCTTCTTCAAAAATTGTAAAAATTCAGTAAAAAGAGCTTCAAAACATTGGTGTCGAGCTTTCATGCTCAACAAATCTAATACTGAGGATAGTTTAGTATGTTGAACATCACAATTTGGATATAAAAGTTCCATTGCATCCTCCAACTTATTCTTGTAATTAGTGTCTACCGGGGGATCATCTTGAACATGAGCATGATTTTGTTGATCAGATTCATTCAGGCATTCGTCGAGGACATTAGGATCAATACGTGTGAATGTGTCATTGAACAAGTCTTCCATTCTTGTAAAGGCATTTTCAGTACTAGTTGATGAAGTAGGAACTTGAACATTAACACCTATCCTAGGAAGTGGTTCTCCATGATTGATCCAAGTTATATATGACTTGTCTACTCCATTGCAAATCAAATGCTCAACAATAACATTTAGTTTTTTTTGCATGAATTGTAGTTACGACATTTGTCGCACGGACAACAATACCAATCATTTCCTCCCAATTTGTCTTTTATGAACTGAATGAATGATGCAACACCTTCAAAGTATTCATCTGACAACTGAGGTGCATCCATCCACGCCTTACTTGGGGGTATTGAAGACATCTACCAATTAATATAAAATATTAGCAGTAAAACATAATAAAACATATTACAGTTAAGGATTTTACGTGCAACAATAAATTCATAGAATTTGAAAACGTAATAAACCACAATTACCGAAGACAAGGTTTCAAATTTTAGATTTGATGTTCTTGAAGTTTAGATTTCAAATTTAATATAAATATATTGATGCAAAATTTAAAATACATCTACCAATATATCAACATGATATGGAAACATAATAAAATACAATTGCAAAAATATGTTATATAACCAATGCTGACTCCTCTGCACGAGCTAGACCGCTCCGACGGCTCCCTCCTCCATCGCATGTCTGCAACTCTTCGATGACGGCAGAGGAGGAGATAACCCGACGGTAGCTAGAAGAGACGACATGCAGAGGATGAGAAAGGATTTTCAACCCTAGATTTATAATTAAAAAAATCAAACCTAGAATCCACGTGAAGAAGAAGAAACTAGAATCAAACCTAGAATCCACGGACAGGTTTATATATTTTGTTTATAATTTTTTTTTATTAATCCACGTTATTATAAACAAATGAATTTAAAAACATGTCCGTAATTATAACTAGAATCAAAATATATAAACATGTCCGTAATTATAAACATATTAATCTACGATAAAAAAAACTAGAATCAAACCTAGAATCCAGGGGAAGAAGAAGAAGAAGAAGGATCACTTACAGTGTAGAGAACCCCCTTTCCTTTGAATCCACGTTACAAAAAAAACCTAGAATCCACGTTAAAAAAAAACTAGAATCGAACCTACACTCCACGTGGTGAAGAAGAAGAAGAAGGAGAAGAAGAACGATCACTTACAGTTTATCCCCTTTCCTTCGATTGATTTTTTTTTGGGTATTTGATGATATTGAGAGGGAAAATTTTTGGAAACAGCGCCATTCCATTCTGAAAAAATTTCTGAAAGGAGAGAGAGAGAGAGGGAGAAAGTTAAAGATGAGAGGGAAAAAAATATATGTAAGCGCACGTACGGCGCCAATTCTTAATTTATTGCGTTAATTCCTTTTTTTAGAGATTATAGGGTTTTTAATATAACATGACGGTTTAGGTCAGTAGAAAACCGAACTACTGTCCCAATCCGTCATTTTTCGAAAATCTAAACTGTCAAAAATAAGGAAATTTGGTGTAGTGATACCCTGGTTCTGGATACGGATAATAAGTTGGGAGAGAACCAACATACTTACTCAGAGGTAATAAGGATATGGCAAGCATGAACGTTTCTTCGATGGAGCCTTCCTACTCAGAGGTAGTAAGGACGTTGTAGGAGTGGGCTCCATGAAGGGGTACATAGAACGACTCAGAGGTAATGAGGACATGGAAGTTATATGTAGAGGGGTGATTTGTTTTTGACGAAAGTGAGACGACTCAGAGGTAACATCGACGTAGTCGTTTTAGGAATTTTGTGGATCTGCTACCCTTTTTATGCACTGAGAGTGCGGGTAATGGATCATGAGGGAGGAGCTCTTTCAGAGGAATAAGTTCAGAGGTATGGTCATACATGACTTACTACCTAAAAGAGTGATCGAAATGTAAGTTCAGAGGCACCTGCGGGTACATAACTCAGCAATCTGGGATATTTGGAGGAAGAATGTGAGTTCAGCGGTACTGGAGGGTACATAACTCAGCAATCTGGAATTTTGTGGATGTGAGTTCAGCAGTACCGACGGGTACATAACACGATAATCTGGGATTTGAAGAATATGAGTTCAGCGGTACTGGAGGGTACATAACTCGATAATCTGAAATTTGGAGAATGTGAGTTCAGCGGTACCGGAGGTTACATAACTCAATGCTCTAGGATTTGGAGAATGTCGTTTAGACATAATATTTCTTCAGGAACTTGCCGTTGACGGGTAACATGAGCAAGTCTCCGTTTTGTTTTGCGAGGCGGTAAGCACCGTTGGAGAATACAGCCTCAATGATAAATGGCCCTTCCCACTTTGGTTGGAATTTGCCGGCAGTTTTGTGAGTCATAACCATCTGCCTCCGAACTGCCAGAACGAGATTGTCCACTTGGAATGTTCTGATTTTAACCTTCTTGTTGAAGGCCCCGAAGATGCGTGCTTGGTATAGCTCGATTCGTTGCTGAGCCAATAGGCGCTTTTTATCTAAGGCCTCCAACTCTTGTAGCCGGCGACGGTAGTTATCGTCCGTCGTCAATTGGTAAGTAAGAGCGACACGGAACGAGGGTATTTGAGTCTCCAATGGGAGAACTGCCTCACTTCCGTACACCAGGGAGAATGGTGTGTTCCCGGTGGCCGTTCGAACTGTAGTACGGTACGCCCATAAGCATTCACCAAGCTTCTCGTTCTAGTCACATTTGTTGGATGATACGAACTTTTTGAGCAACTTGATGATGGTTTTGTTGAATGCTTCTACCAACCCATTGGTCGCCGGATTGTATGGCGTCAAAGCAACATTCTGGATTCGGTGTTTGTCGCAGAATCGATAGAAGGTATGGCTTGCAAACTGCGGACCATTATCGTGGATGATCCTTCGGGGCAGTCCAAAGTGATAGATGACGTGATGCTTGAGGAAACTGATCACGTTTGAAGTCTTCACTTCTGTAAGTGGAACAACTTCCGTCCATTTGAAGAAGTAATCCGTGATTACGAGTATGAAACAATGTCCTCGGAAAGAAGGTGGAGTGATCAGACCGATGATATCCATTACCCATGCTTCGAATGGCCAGGACGCCACTGTCGGATGTAGAAATTCGGATAGCTGGTAGATGAAGTCCGCATGGACTTGGCAGGCTTTGCACTTTCTTGCGTAGTCTATCGTATCTACTACCATCGTGGGCCAGTATTAGCCCATTCGGCGAAGACGATCTTACAATTTTGGACCAGGCTGATGGGCCCCACAGACACCATCATGAGCTTCACGTACGGCTTCTTTGGTTTCTGCGTTTGACAGACATCGAAGCAATAATCCATCATAGGATCAGCGAAACAACATTTTCGTCTCTGTATCGTAGAAGAATTTGAGAGAACGCCGTCTGATAGAGGTGGCTTCCTTTGGGTTCTCGGGCAGGATGTCGTAGACTACGAAGTCAATGAATGGTTGTCTCCAGTCTGGTACTTCGTCGATCGTCTGAGCGGAATAACTCGCCACGAATTGAACGTTGTTCTTGGGACACACCAGTTCATGGCCTATCACGCCCACCAAATAATGAATATGGTTCGGCACTGCTAGGGAAGCAGCAAGGCCTGCTAGGGCATCGGCTTCAATATTTTGGAGTCTGGAGACGTATTCGATGAAGAACCCTTCAAATGACAAGATGTTGTTGATCGCTATTTGGTGATAGGGGATCATGTCTTCATGGCAGACTTCGTACGAACCCCGAATCTGATTGACGATTAACTGTGAATCGTCGTATGCTTCAAGATATTCTATCCCCAGCTCTCTTGCAAGTTGGAGGCCAATGACAAAAGCGTTGTACTCGGCCACATTGTTAGAGCAGGGTTCTATAAGGGAGTAAGCACGATTGATCACCAGTCCGGAAGGAGAAACCAGCACCACCCCGACTCCGACGACGATGTTGCCCTTGGGTTCGGTCCTTGAAGCACCGTCGAAGAAAATTTGCCATATATCATCGTGAGAGGCCACATGCGAGTCGGCGATCTCATCTGGGATTTCTTCATATATTCTAGTCGACTCTGAGCCTGGGTAGGGCTGCTAAAAAGTCTGCCAGAGCTTGACCTTTAACAGCCTTTTGCGGGACGAAGAGCATATGGTAGGGGGACAGTAATATTGCCCATGTAGCGAGGCAAGAGCTGAGTGCCCCTGGTTTCGTCATGAGGACCCTGAGGGGGTTGACTCGTGATATCACATGTATGGTTTGCCCTGTGACATAGTGTCGTATCTTTTGAATGGCGAACACCAGGGCAAGGCATCGTTGTTTTGTGCTAGCAGTGCGTCGAGGGAATGCTCCATTGCTCGTACATAGAGCAGGAATGGTTTTCCAGCAACCGGGGCCAACAGGACTAGAGGGTCCGACAAATATTCTTTGATGCTATCGAAGGCATGCTGGCATTCTTCATCCCATACGAATGAGACGTCCTTCTTCATGAGATGGGTGAAAGGCTGACATCGTCCGGAGAGGTTAGAGATAAACCTCCTGATGTAGGCTAGCCTCCCTTGAAGGCCTCGGAGTTCGCGGAGATTTTTCGGAGGACTCATCTCCATGAATGCCTTTGTCTTCTCCGGATCTATATGGATTCCCTGGGCGGTAATGATAAAACCCAAGAATTTTCCACTGGATACACCCAATAAGGATTTGGTAGGATTCATTTTTAAGTTGTGCGCTCGCATGAGGTTGAATACCGTCCTCAGATCCTGTAGATGGTCTCCCTCATAGCGACTCTTGACAGCGATGTCATCAACATAGCATTCCACTATTTTTTGCAAGTGGTCTCTAAAGATGATGCTCATAGCTCTTTGATAGGTAGCGCCAGCATTCTTTAGGCCGAAAGGCATGACTGTGTAGAAGAATGTGCCTATTGGTGTTCGGAATAATGTAGGCTTTTCATCGTCTGGAGACATCTTGATTTGGTTGTACCCCGAGAAACCATCCATGAACGACATACGTTCGAAGCCGCAGGTATTGTCAATCATGATATCTGTGATAGGGAGGGGGAACTCATCTTTGGCATACGCTTCGTTCAGATTGCGGAAGTCGATGCAGATTCGAATCTTCCCATTCTACTTGAGGACCGATACTATGTTGGCGACCTAGTCCGGATGTTGTTCCTCACGAATGAAGCCACTGGCCATCAGTTTGTTGACTTCGGCTTCGATCGCATCCATGATGCCTGGGCGGAAGCGTTGTTGCTGTTGTTTGACTGGCTTTGCATCTGGCCGAATGTTGAGCTTGTGAAGAGCAATATCGGGGTTTAGCCCTGGCATGTCTTCATAGCTCCAAGCGAACATATTAATATATTCTTTGATAAGTTCCAATAGTGATTCTCGCTCTTCATCAGTCAGATTCTTGCTGACGAAGATGGGCTTTGGAGAGGATTCATCACCGAGATTGACTTGTACAACCTCGTCCTCGGTGGAAGGCTCCCTTTATTCGAACCGCTTCTCCCACTGTGCATCTAGTTGTTGTGCCCATGGCTCTAGCTCAAGAAGTTCGGGAATGTCTTCATCTTCTTTGTAGGCATCGGTAAGTGCCATATTAACGGACCAGACTTGCCTGAGCATGTCCCCGATGCTGATATCCGAATCGAAAGTGGGTGATCCGGTTGAGTGTGAGTGCCAGTCGCATTCTTTGTCTGAGCTTTCACGTGTCGTCACGGGTGTGACATAACCTAGCCCACGTCTGGTCTTGTTGTAGTAATCCCGTGGTTTCCCAGCCGGGATCGGTGATTGTAAGGATACCCGCCATCCAGTGCCGTAGTTCAGGACTGGTGTAGTTCCCAGATCATATCCTTGTTTTTGCATAAGGTACTTGGATTGGGAACTATACAGATAAAGGGGCAATCTCCTAGTGCCGGGTTCGAGCTCAACTTCTTCCATCTTGAAGGGCTGTGGATTATTTTTTCGGCTGAAGATGATTAGGTGATCCCCTCCCTCGAATATGCGGTAAGCATCTTCTACGGGAGTGAGTTGATTTGCGGTGTAAACATTTGTCACCTGTGTGTGTAGGTGAGTGCCTATACCGTGCTCTATAGCATACATTGTACAAAGCTTATTAAGCGCGATGTTGTTCAAAGATAGCCCTTTATTGATGAAGTAAGGTATCTTTTCTAACAGGATTGCATCATCTGCGGTTGGAACATCAGTATGAGCAGCCACATACTTGGCCAGTTCTGATTCTTTTTCGGCCACCCCCTGTATAAATGAAGACCGAGAGGATGACTTGGGCAACTTGATCATCAGGGGTTCCGCTGGTGGAGCAGAACATGGAGTCGTTGACAAACTAGCGACCCCCAGTTTGGTACTCGATGCTGGGCGGGGAGTGGTTGGCTCGCTAGAAGCCCCAGATTTTGCATCGGGCTGACGATTCCTTTTGGGAAGACGTATCGTCATTAGCTTGTCGGAGGGATTGAGCTTCTCCGTTTGTGGCTGGCCGACTCTAGACAGTCTGATTGTCAGTGGCTCCGTTGTAGGTCTTGGCGCTTGGCCGGACCTTGGTAGTCAGATTATCATCTGTTCCTCCTGTGCAGAGAGGCTAATTGCGTCCTTACGCAGAGTGGCTGTAAGGGGCACAGTTATGCCAGGTTTACGGGCTTGGAGGTGGATCGTCAAAGGATCTTCTGATCCAGTTGCTGCCTTAGTTTGAGCTTGAGTATCTCCTTCGGTAAGATGCTTCTTCGACTTCTTGTATAAGCAGGAGATTGAGTAGTAGGATTCGACCCCTTTAAAGGGATCAATGTCGGCAAATTCTGTCCTCACGAAGCCGTGCTTGTCGACATACTTGAAGCATTGGTGCAGCGTGAAAGGCACGATCATGTAATCGTGTAACCAAAGGCGCCCTAGGAGGATATTGTAGGAAATGTCCGCCTCTATGACGTAACAGGTCACTTCTGACTGAAGATCGCCAATTTGGCACTTCAAACGAATCTTCCCAATTGGGTAGCTCCTGCCCGAATTAAAACTGCTGATGGCGGTGCTTGTTGGCGTCAGGCGATGCATAGGAATGCGGAGATGATGTAACAGACCCTTCGGGATGATGCTTATGGAAGAACCAGGATCAATATGTATCTGATCCACCTTTACGTCACCGATATATCTAGTGTAGTATAACGAACGATCATACAGATTGGTTTTGATGAGCATATCCTGCGGCGTGAAGACAATGTTGGACATCGCTCCTGTGCAAGCGCAATCTTGGAGATTTGCAGGCGGGCTCTCTCCCGTGAGGTTGACTTGAGCCAGATATGCGTCGGCATTCTAGAGTGCATCACTCAAAGCTGCGCAAACATCCTTGGAGAGTCTCAGGAGCTCATATAATGACAATTTGGCCGATGTGTTAGCCAATTGTGCCAGGAAGTCAAAGTTGTAGGGCCTTTCTAGCCCATGAGGTGCCTCTTTTCGGAGGGATTTGTCAAAGCGAGTCTCCTTCGGCCTAGGCTTGTCGGTCGTCGGAGTTTAAGAAGGTCCTAGAGCGTCAGCAGTAGCCAGCTGATGTTCTTCAGTCGAGATATCTGGTGTAGGTTGTGATTGAGCACCAGGCTGAGTAACGACAGCTGTGGCTTCCTCGATATCTGCCGAGATTGTGTGGCAGGATCTGACTTTTCCATTCTTTTTCTTGCCAATGGAGGGTGGTGTGGACTGAGTCACATCAGGTACCAAGTCTGGATGGACCCACATGACCTCCCCTCGTGACGTGGTAAGGGGTACTAGACCAGTAGCCTGATCTCAAGGAGGTAGAAGATTAGCAATCTCTATTGTCGCTCGAGGGATGGGTATCACGCCGTCTTGAGTCTCCGTTGGAGGGAAGCTGCCGAATTGTACCGATAACATATTGGCTGCCACGGTCACTTCTTCGAAATTAATGTCCAGAGCCTTCGAACCGATGAGATGTTGGATGTATCGCTTTAGTTGGTAGTAGTCGTATGTAGCATGGTGGACGTAGCGTTGGTAATGACAGTACTTCGGGCTCTCCATTTCTGTTGACCGAGGTTCCCGTCTTGGTGGAGGGAGTTGAATTATATCTTCTTGTATGAGCATGTCCAAGATAGGCTTGACATGGCTGTCTTCGAAGGAGTAGGTCATTTGCGGCCATTGCTTGTCTATCAGTTTTGACTCAGGCTTCTGGGCTGTGTCGGCCACCATAGCCTGCTTGCCCTTATTGTCCCGATTGTTGGAGACGTTACCACCATTGTTGTTGTTGGTATTAGGGCGCTTGCCCTTGTCCTTTCCCTCCGAGATGTGCAATCCCAGTTGGCGAGCCTTCTTCAACCTGTCCTCGACGCTAGTGGCACTGATGATAAACGTCTTCCAGTCCTTAAATTGACTTTCGCCCATCCAGAGGCTGATTGTTGGGAGCAGTCTCTTTTGGCAAATTTCAATTAAGGAGGAATCCGGATTACCAGACGACAACTTCATTGCAGTTTGGCGAAACCGCTCAATATAGTTCCTTGTCAGCTCCTTCTCCCCTTGAACGACATCCATGTGGATGGACATCGTGATGTCCTGTCCTACTTTGTAGAATCTCTGCAAGGACATGCGCTTGAAGCTGGCGAAGGAGTGGATACAGTTGTCTGGCAGGTTACGGTACCAGTCAAAGGAGACCCCTTCCAATGCCCCGATGAATAATCGTATAAGGATGGCATCGTCATGGGGAAGATGGTCGATGGTGACCTCGAAGTAAGTGATGTAGCGACTCGTGGAGGTTGTTCCATCATATGGATTGATATAGAATGGTTTATACTTTGGTGGAAAGGGAACATCTCTGCACACAATGGGATACGGTTGTCGTATCCTGAGGTCTTGGCAGTTTTCTCGGGCAGGGAACATGGCCCGGAGCTTCTGGACCTCTCTTCTTGCCTTTCTGGACTCGTCTGCAGCGGTAGGAGCCGACATTTTAGGAAGATTATTGCCCGAGTTTTGTGCTACTGAGTTTGAGTCTGCATTGACCGCGGGACCCAAGTTTGTTTGCCCAGGCGTCCCTCCTTGCAGAGTAGGGAGGGCTGCTTTGATATCGTCCACCGATTTGACCAAAGTGCGTAGTATAGCCTCCAGAGTATCGATGCATTGGCGATCACTGGGACCATCTTGTTCGTCGTTTGTCATGAATGTCATCCTCATATGAGTAGAAGTGGAAGGGACGGTGGATGACGTGCCCTCCGAATCATACCCCTGTACCGAGAAGTCATCGGGGTATATGGGAATGTTCTCCTCTGGTTCGGACTCATAAGGAATAGTACCTCCAGCTTCAGAGCTTGCTTCATCTTGAGAGTCATGAACGTCCTCGGGGACGTCGATACTTGCTGTATCTGATGGGAGAGTTGTTTCCCCGCACTCGTCTCCTTGGAACATCGGATTGTCGTGGATGTTCGGAGGAGTGCTCCCCCTAGTTCCAGCGACCCCCAGTAATACGGATGATGAATCTCCTACTGTAGTAGATTTCATCTTTGAACGGGTACCTTGGAAAACTTCGGTGGTGGAAAACCATTTAGACGACAGTTTCTTAGTCACAGTGGTTGAAATCTTCGGGTTGGAAACGTTTATCTTCTTCCCTCTCCCATCGGTAGAGATTTTCTGAGTAGAGTTGCAAGAGACGACGAGAGGCGCCTCATCCCCTGAGCTCGGCTATTGTAATCTTTGGAAGACGGACTGTCGGTCTTCTCATACCGTCGCGTTGTTGCAACAACAGTTGACGATGATTTGGGTGCAGTGATGTCCGTGGGAGGACTCTTTGCACACCGAGGCCTCTTCTCTTTTCTTGCGTTTGTGGAGGATAACCTCACGCAAGTCATACGGGTCTGGAACGACCATGTTTGCTCCCTGGGTTTTGGGAGACTTTCGGAAACTATTCTGTCCGTTTGTCGCCGGGGGCTGGACTCGAGTGGTTCTGTATAACTTCCTATCGGAGGCCCGCATAACAGTATGTGGAGCACTCGGATGGTCAGAGTTCGGGACAGCGGGCTGAGCTCGCCAAGCTCGTGCTGCCTTAGACTTCTTCACTCTAGTGCGTGAGGGCACATAGTAGGAAGAGTAAGTGGTGTTGAAGAGAGTCAGACATATTTTCTCGGGAGCATGAGAGATCAGGACCATAGGAGAGGCAATCGAAGACTGAGCCTGAGCCGCATGGAGCAGACAGCATGCGGCTAGAATCAACAGTCTTCATACGGTTGGCAATCATAGCCGCATGGGCTTTCTTCATGCGGCTGGAAGTCTCGGCCACATAAGTATTCTCCATACGGCTGGAGATCTTGGCCGTATGGGTATTCTGCATCCGGCTGGCAGTTTCGGCCGCATGAACATCATGCATACGGCTGGCAATCTTGGCCGCATGAATGTTCGGCTTCTTCCTAGAGCACATAGAATCACTCTTTGCCCCTGCAAGTCCAACATCGTAGTGCTTTCTTTTGCCGAACTTGGGGACAGCAGAGTCCTCTATGGCTTGATGTGGGGCCGCATGAGAGTTGCCTTTGCCGTCTTGGGCAGCAGAGAGTACTCCGTCCAGAGCTTGGGGAGGAGCAAATAATTTTGGCCTCCACTCCCTGCGAGCCTTCTTTGTGCGGGTTCGCTTCTGGACCGGGCCAGCGCTTCCGTCGGGGAGCATTTCTTCAAATGCCTGTTGGTCGAAGCGGACGACCATCTTCTGTTGTATGGAGCCAACTTTGGCTGCATCCGATTGCGTCACCAACTTCTCAGCCGTGGAGAAGTTTGTCCCCAGCAGAGTCGTCATCGTGTTTGCTATTGATTATAAAAGAACAAAATAGTTATATCGGAGGACTGAACTTTTACTTCACAATACAAACTCGCTCGTACAAAGAAAGCCTAGGGACGAAAACCTAGGTACAACAATCTAAGTACAATTGTTTAGTTTTTTCTAGGGGGTGACGGTAGAGGCTCGGGAAAGCGACGATAGCTCTGCCTTACTCCTTGGACGATCGGACGTAGCCTTGGCTCTGGTGAAGAAATGCTCTTGGACGTATGGGGAGACTACCTTGCGCATTCGGTTGCTAGATCTCTGGATGTCTCTGTAGTGCTCTCTCTTTTCTCTGCTCCCGTCCTTCTTTTTTGCAAGGGAATAGCACCTTACTATTTATAGGAATGGGGTGTGATCATTAGGGTTTGCAAATGATTGCCTCCTTCAGAAGTCGACGGTTAAGGATCACTTAATTCGGGCCATTCATCTTGAATATAATAAATTTGAGCAATTAATGTGATTGCATCAAATCTCTGTGGGCAATAAATATTGATTGTCATGAATATTCGTGATTTGTGACAGCCTGCCACGTGTCCAATTTGTTTGATTTGATTTGATCTGGACAATTATGACGATCGCAACAAATCTGATTTTTGTTAGGATTTGTTAGCACCCATAATTCCAAGGAAGATAAGACTACCACGTGTCTCAATTATCGCGAAGAGTGGTACGTGTCTCAACTGGACCGTCCTGGCAGAGCCGTATATGGGTGGTCCCCTCAGTCGCGTGAAGCATGCAGCCGCATGAGAATGGGCAGCCGCATGGTGATGGGCAGCCGCACGTGGATGGGCAGTCGCATGGGGATGGACAGCCGCATGGGGATAGGCAGCCGCATGCAGATGGGCAGCCGCATGAGGATAGGCAACCGCATACAGATAGGCAGCCGCATGGGTATGAGAATAGACAGCCGCATGCAGATGGGCAGCCGCATAAATGCAGCGGTCGCATGGAGTGGCCTCGGGACTTGGTGGATTTTGCCAGCTTGTAAGGAGATTTTCTAATCTTTTCTAGGATCACGCCATCATGTCAAGGTCATTATTACGTCCTTATGTCAGATCTGTCATAGCTGTTATTTGTCAGAGCAGCCGTCAGGGCATTAAATGCAGCCGAATATAGAGAAGAACTGTTGAAGGCCACGTGGCTTCTTTCTGAGCCGCATGGAACTATCCGAGCCGCATGGACCCCTGAGCCGCATGGACTTCTTAGCCGCATGGGGATCCTGAGCCGCACGGGGATCCTTTTGTCGGAGCCGTATAGGCCTTTCTTTAATCTTTTCCATGCTTCTACAACATAACCATACGGACACTATAGCTAGAATTGCTAGGCGATAACACCGCGCATGCTAATAAATCACTCAACGCACCTAGCTAAGGGAATAATCCCATCTTGTATGCTTGTATAGAATATGGAAAAGAACCTGAAAAGAATATGAGAACTCTCGTTCCGCGCTCCACGCTCGTGCTAAGGCACAGGCTTACGTATCAAATTCCTTATGCGTTCAACAATGAAACAATGAATAGTTTACAACAATGAAACGGAAAGACTATTAATATAGATGTTCCGAGTAGAATATAGCAACATTGAAAGACTATGGGACCGATGGGTCGCCAAGGCGACTCCCGTACGGGGAGTTGCACAATAAATGAATGAATGAATGAAAATGTGAATGAATCAACGAATGAACGAACAAGTAAAATAAAATAAAAGAATGAATAAAAAAGATAAGAAAGAAAAAAATGGTTAGCGACACGTATGACGGGCACGTGACAACAGGGCTCGCTACCCGCGATGTACGGACGCCAACCTGGTTGATAACGCATTAAGGCTAAGGGTTAGCCTATGGCTCAGAGACAGCCGTTGAGTTAAAATGATAAATAAAATGAAATGGTCGTGGACACCTCCATCGTATACGGGGGAGAGGCGAAATAAGGGATTTACAACGGCACGGTCAAAGGGGGGACGTGCCGGTCCGGACGAAAATCAAAATAGCTTATGTCCAGGCCTGGGTGTGGGCTTGGCCACTCAAGAGACGTAAGGCCGGGTATTTCAAAAGACTATCAAGGTGTACCGAACCCGCACGCTATGATAGGTAAGAAATTACCAAGGGGAAAAAGATGTCCAAATTGGCTTGTGATGCCAGCGACCGGTGCATATAGATTAAGTGGGCTGTGTTGGTGGCAATCCACGTGCAAGTCCTTGCATTGAAATCAAAGTAGTCTAAGTTAACTAAATGAAGTTCCTTCTGAACAGGCTTGAATATAACATACCAAATAATCGAGGGTACTTCGGCAAATGAGTTAGAAAATACGCCTATGACGTGCTAGAATTATGAGGCAGGAACACGCCCTTGACACTAAATGTTTACGTGAATCATGTTTAGTTGAGATATATGAATTATTGTCTAACTTGATTTACTTTGGACAGGGAAGGCCGAACGGTAAGTATGGGTAAGTCGTGCATGTATTTCCATGCACACACTTGAATTTGGCAACACGAGATAGGCTATGAAATATGCCATGAAATTGATCCTAAGGCAAGATTAGAAAGACAATGAATGATAGAGATGCACAAAAGTAAATAGAATATGTTTGGTAATAATAGCATTGTGGGCGAGCTAGCCTCCCTACCAGTGCATAACAATGTACTGATAACCCTACAGTATGCTTGCAAGATGCAGGAGACGTCGACGGGTGCGGAGCTTCCCTCAAACATAAAAAGGTGCGGAGCCAAATCTGGAGCCTTGGAACGTTGCAAGAAGATGAAGCACCCTATACAGGACATAATGTACCGGAATATCGCCATGAATCATTCCATCTTGTAAGCCACTTGGCACGTCTTTTATGATTCAGAGAGAGAGAGCTTGAGCGACTTGTAATCTCGGCCTTGCACCGCTTGTAAATTTTTTGAATATCAATAAAGAGTTGAATTTTCTTCAATTGTGTTCATTTACTTTCCGCTGCAAATGGGGACACTCTATGCGACTCTGTGGCCTAGCTCAAATTGGCCGTTTCCGGACATA
Source organism: Iris pallida (assembly GCA_029216955.1). Taxonomy (NCBI): domain Eukaryota; kingdom Viridiplantae; phylum Streptophyta; class Magnoliopsida; order Asparagales; family Iridaceae; genus Iris; species Iris pallida. The sequence continues at coordinate 17,345,088 of JANAVB010023800.1, read as the reverse complement.
GCCTTGCACGGGCGCAACCTAGGCCTGTACGGCATCACGCCTTAGCAAGGACGATCGCTCCTGCGGGAGCAGGGCATGACAGATTGGTATTAGAGCACGGCTTTACGTCCTTGGACATCATTTCAATTTTTTCAGTTTTGAAAGCTCGTTTTGAAACAAAAGAAGTGTACGCCCTCTCTCGTTGTGCCTTGGGATATTCCATACAATAAGTCTATTATCTTCAAAAGCTCGTACAAGTACTCGATTGAACATGATCGATAGGCGAAGGCCTTTGTGCCATACCACGACGAATTTGAGTTGGAAGGAACCGATGCTAAGAGTTAGCAAATGCAGTGCGTGCTTGAATAACCTTACGCTGACAATGGCGGACGAGTACACGAGACCAGAGTATAGTTTGAGCGGGATGATTATGCACACAGCCTTTGGCTAAGATGTGTTGGGTATCGTGCACCTAGACCCTCTGGTGCGAACGAATTTGCGAGCGAGATCGACTATCGCTCGAACGAGAATAAGTGAGACTTAGAACGTATGTCGATAGGGACGCTACTTGACCGGCGCTAAAGCGAACACGAGAATGATTCTTAGAGTTTGGGGAAACGAGCGAACGCACATTTGAACATGTCGATTGTGAATCGAATGACCTATTGAGGAATTGTGGAATGACTTGACTCCGAGTGGTGTATGTGATAGCTTCGAAGGAGAATAAGAGTGAGTGTCGACGACTAGTCTAGTGGCTCAAACTCTGAGTGGTGTATGGACGTTATAGAAATTATTGGAGCGAGACTAAAGGATTTACGGATAGAACGAATATGTCGGCAAGCGATGATATCGCGCAAGCCTAAGAATGAGTAATGCTTAGTTGGTTGTGACTTCGACAGTCTCAAACGAGATATCATTCGGACGAATTAAGAAGGCATAGTGCGAATTACGAAATGATGGAATGGAGATTCGAGACGATAAAATAAAATAGATGTTCTGGTCGAGGAAACGTAGTGGATCGTGCATGCGGTTTTGAAATTTAGTCGAATGGATTGAAACTTGAGTTAAGGTGAAATACCCATGGACGAGATCGAAAATAGCACGATCGAAAGATAGCGTGCATGAAAAACGTTGGTTTGGAGATACGAGAATGACTAAGGATTTGGAATGGATGTTGCTCAATGAAGAGTTAGCACGAGACAATACGAATTGAGGAATTAAGTTGCACGACTCGAAATTCGTTACAAAAGGAAGATCGTCAGGTTATGTACATCATCGATGATATTGAGGCGTATCAAAGATCGATGTACGATAACTCGGGGATACTCTAATTCGATGAATGATGATCGTGTTAGAAGTTATTGCTTTGCAGGATGCTATATTGGGATTTGATAGAATGGATGTTTGGATGAAGAAGAGGAATGACTTGATTGTTCGGTGATAACCACAACGAAAACGATCTTGTCTTGTACGAGCGCAACTCCAGCCTCGCACATGCGTCACGTCGAATTTGGGGCGATCATTCCGTGTGAGCATTGGCATGGTGATTCATGTCCAGCGGGAATGATCGAACTCAAAAATATCATGACATGGCAACTTTGATTGCTACGACTTGTGGTTTGAAGCGAAGGCGAATTGGAGGATTGATCGGACTTATGATGGACGACGAAGTAAAGTTGAGGATTGAGTAGGCCCAATATGCGTATAAAAAATGAGTAAGTCTAGACGCAACATAAGAGTTACGTGCCGATGAGAACGATTATTCCGCGGAAATGTTGACATGGTGATGCATGTCCGCCGTGGATAATCAGACTTGCGTGAGATCGGGGCGCAGCATATTGAAAGGCTAGATGACCTGGTGATCGACTACATGAATTGGATATGTGAACTGTAACAAAACATACTTGAAGAGATAGACTACGACAGTTGCTAGTATGGATATACGATATTAATATGTCGAGGATTCGGTTGAGGACAACCTATCGTAGGATGACTTTTCTGTACGAGTTCGGACTTGGAGGGAAGAATGTGTTGATGCGAATAGGAGGAACACTGCTTGATGTTTAGAAATTTGAGTGAAATGAACTTGGGTAGAAACTCCTGTACAAGCGAACAAATGGTTTGACCATAGGATTTGGGGCTAGCGTCGTGCAACGACCTTGCACGATGAGCAACGGACTTGACGTGTAACTATGACCTTGTGAGCTGACCTAGCGGATAGGCGGACGACCCTATGCCGAGTGATTGAACCTGTACGATGGCATTTACAGTATTATCTGGACGGACGATAGACTTGGAAAAACAAGACTTAGAGTAGGACGGGGAACTGGGAGTGTGCGTGAACGACGGTGAGATTGACCCTAAACGAAGGAAAAGATAGGAATGGATGATGCGCAAGTAAAATTGGGATAACAAATTGAATCATTGATTGGAAGACGTACTCGATGATATTGCAATACTTGGTCTTGAATCGGACGGTAATTACTTAAACTTGGTCGACTCTGCTAAGAAGAAATCGTATTGATTTCGTAAACAAGAACGCTTGAAAAGCGAACCAGATTATCTCGAGGACGGAGATAAACGATAGTGAGACACGCATAATTCAATTTTAAATCGAAGTTAGTGAAACGATCGGCAAATCAAAACTATCACAAGTAGCTTGTCCGACTTCGCTAATCGCTAAGCTTAGTTGAAATGTACGTATTCGGGGGACGCCTTGAATATCTGTACGATCCAAACTCTGCGATAGGATGAACTCGAATGCAGCTGCAAGTGGGTGTTGAGTTGCGCATAACGAAAGTAAGTTAGCCTCCGCCTACGACTCTCGTGTTTGACAAATTACAACGCACCTCGTGTGACCGTACAGCCCCACAACAGGGCACAATCGTGACCGAGTCGAAGAAACACGGCAATTGAATAAGAACCATCAACTCTGAAATGAATGAAAAGCCATTCAATAAAAATCGACCAAATGTATGCGACACAAAACTTGGAAAGGTATCGAGTATAGTTTGATGCCATCGAATGGTAAAGCCATTCGATAGGAATTGTCTAAGATACGTACACGGCATGAGTTAAAGAACGGTAGGATGGCCTGCACTCAGGAAGTCTCGAGGACGAGACTTGTTTTGAGTGTTGTATTATGTAATGACCCGCTCCGTCCTAGCGGAACGTCGATTCAAACGACAAGTGCAACGACTCAAATGAGCCGTCGACCCGAAGAGTTGCGTCGACCTGAGGAAGAATCGATTCAAGGCTTACATTGGCCCGTCAAAGATGAATTCGGACTTAGACTTTCAAAGGCGCGCTCGGAGTATCGCTCGGCCGATACGAATATCGCTATGGTGGGTGGCTCCGATGAACCCGACTTTGCTTAGCCTAGACACATAAAAATACGGACACTATAGCTAGAATCACTAGGCGATAACACCGCACATACTAATAAATGACTCAACGCACCTAGCTAAGGAAATAATCCCATCTTGTATGCTTGTATAGAATATGGAAAAGAACATGGAAAGAATGTGAGAACTCTCGTACCACGCTCCACGCTCGTGCTAAGGCACAGGCTTACGTATCAAATTCCTTATGCGTTCAATAATGAAACAATAAATGGTATACAACAATGAAACGGGAAGACTATCAATATAGCCGTTCCGAGTAGAATATAGCAACGTTGAAAGACTATGGGACCGATGGGTCGCCAAGGCGACTCCCGTACGGGGAGTTGCATAATAAATGAATGAATGAATAAAAATATGAATGAATTAATGAACGAACGAACAAGTAAAAGAAAAGAAAAGAATGAATGAAGGAAAGATAAGAAAGAAAAGAATAGATAGCGACAGGTATGACGGGCACGTAGCAATGGGGCTCGCTACCCGCGCTACACGGATGCCAACCTGGTCTATAACGCATTAAGGCTAAGGGTTAGCCTACGGCTCAGAGACAGCCGTTGAGTTAAAATGATAAATAAAACAAAATGGTCGTGGACACCTCCATCGTATACGGGGGAGAGGCGAAATAAGGGATTTCCAGCGGTATGGTCAAAGGGGTAACGTGCCGGTCCGGACGGAAATCAAAATGGCTTATGTCCAGGCCTGGGTGTGGACTTGGCCACTCAGAAGACGTAAGGCCAGGTATTACAAAAGACTATCAAGGTGTACCGGCCCCGCACGCTATGATAGGTGAGAAATTACCAAGGGAAAAAGATGTCCAAATTAGCTTGTGATGCCAGCGACCGGTGCATATAGATTAAGTGGGCTTTGCTGGTGGTAATCCACATGCAAATCCTTGCATTGAAATCAAAGTAGTCTAAGTTAACTAAATGAAGTGCCTTTTGAACAGGCTTGAATATAACACACCAAATAATCGAGAGTACTTCGGCAAAGGAGTTAAAAAAATATGCCTACGATGCGCTAGAATCATGAGGCAGGAACACGCCCTTGACACTGAATGTTTACGTAAATCATGTTTAGTTGAGATATATGAATTATTGTCTAACTTAATTTACTTTGGACAAGGAAGGCCGGACGGTAAGTATGGGTAAGTCGTGCATATATTTCCATGCACACACTTGAATTTGGCAACACGAGATAGGCTATGAAATATGCCATGAAATTGATCCTAAGGCAAGATTAGAAAGACAATGAATGATAGAGATGCACAAAAGTAAATAGAATGTGTTTGGTAATGATAGCATTGTGGGCGAGCTAGCCTCTCTACCAGTGCATAACAATGTACTGATAACCCCACAATATTCTTGCAGGATGCAGGAGACATCGACGGGTGCGGAGCTTCCCTCGAACGTGCTAAGGTGCGGAGCCAACTCTGGAGCCTTGGGACGTTGCAAGAAGCTGAAGCACCATATACAGGACATAATATACCAGAATATTGCTATGAATCATTCCATCTTGTAAGCCACTTGGCACGCCTTTTATGTTTCAGAGAGAGAGAGCTTGAGCGACTTGTAATCTCGGCCATGCGCCTCTTGTAAATGTCTTGAATATCAATAAAGAGTTGAATTTGCTTCAATTGTGTTCATTTACTTTTCGCTGCAAATGGGGACACTCTATGCGACTCTGTGCCTAGCTCAAATCGGCCGTTTCCGGACATAGCCTTGCACGGGCGCAACCTATGCCCGTGCGGCATCATGCCTTAGCGAGGACGATCGCTCCTGTGGGAGCGGGGCGTGACGGCATGGACTTAGGTCCTGATGATGCGCCGAAGCTTCACTTCAATTGCACCCGGGCTTTTGATCCTGTGTGTCTTTATTGGGATTCCCTCTATATGCATAGGTTTCAGCCAGTTGATTCGCCAAAGATTCTGATATGGCTCAGATATTTGTTTTGAGCTTCAAAGTCTTTTTGCTAACTTCTCTTCGACTCTGTTGCAGTAGCCATGCCGAAGGCGGACTCTTTCGTAAAGGAAGAGATACCGCCTCCTCTTGTCAAACAAGAGCCGGTAACCGTTAAGGAGGAGGTGTCACCAAAGGTCGAGGTCAAGGAAGAATCGATGACCATCAAGGAAGAGATTGCTCCCAAGGTTGAGGTTAAGGAGGAGCCACCGTCAAAAAGTAGCAGCATCGGAACTGACCCTCCTGTCCCTGCAGAAGACCTCAACCAGATTGAGCCTTCATATGCAAAGTGGTTGAGAGAGTTGTACATGCCTCAACGTAACTAGGATTCCTGGTTGTGAGGATTCGTAGGTTGATTTGCAATCGCCATTTTCGGGAATATGAATAAAGTCAATGTTCCTATTTTGGCATAGTGTTTCTGAGATCTGAAGAAACCTGAAGATGTAGTTTATTTCTTTTCAACATCGATAAAATCTCTTGTTTTCTGTTTAGCTGAAGAAAATGAAATAATTTTCTGCTTTGTTTATTTTTTGTCATTTTTGTAGACCCATTATCTTTTGCGCACCTTAGTTTCTGGGTGCAGATAATAAGTTACTCACGGAGAAAACCGACACATTCACTCAGAGGTAATAAGTTGAGAGAGAGGACCGACATATTTACTCAGTGGTAAGGTGGACATGGTAAATATGGGCCAAAATGGTGGAGTTTTCCTACTCATAGGTAACATGGACATAGTAGGGGTGAACACTGTGGGGTTTTATAGAACAACTCAGAGGTGATAAGGACGTAGATGTTTTATGGAGCAACAACAGGAATTGTTGTATGGATTGTTTACTCAGAGGTGACGTGGACGTGGTAAATATTGTCTTAAACATGATCTTACATGGTGCAAGATCCTGCTTGATGAGGTGTAGAGAGGCAACTCAGAGGTGATTAGGACATGGTTGTTCTTCTTCTGGAGATAGAATGCAATGAAATAACTGGGTTCCAGAAGTATATGATTTGTCAAAAGAAGGGCCGTGAACCTAGTTTGGTCAAGTTCACTAGTTCTCTCTCTGGGAAGAGGCAGTACGTTCTCGACGGAGGTCAAGAATATTACTTCTTTAGGAACTTACCGTTAATGGGCATCATGAACAAGTTTCCATTAGCTTGAGCGAGACGATAAGCAACGTTTGAGTATACCGTCTCTATGATGAAGGGTCCTTCCCATTTTGGTTCGAATTTTCTTGATATTTTATGAGTCATCACCATCGGTCTCATGACTGCCAGAACCAGGTCGCCCACTTGGAAAGTCCTCTGTCGGACTCTTTCGTTGAAAGTCTGTGATATGCCGACTTGATAAAGTTTGATGTGCTGTTGAGCCAAGAGGTATTTTTCGTCCAGCACTTCCAACTCTTGCAGACGGCAACGATGATTGTCCTCTTCCACAAACTAATTTGTAATCGCCAGTTGGAGTGAGGGGATTTGGATCTCCAATGGTAGCACTGCTTCGCTCCCAAAAACTATGGAGAATGGTATGTTGCCCGTCGGGGTCCGTATCGTTGTACGATAGGCCCAAAGGCATTCGCCGAGCTTCTCATCCCAGTCGTACTTATTGGATGACATGACCTTTTTGAGTAGCTTAACGATGGTCTTATTAAAAGCTTCAGCCAATCTGTTTGCTGCCGAATTGTAAGCGGTTGATGCTACATTCTGAATATACTTCTTATCGCCGAATCTACTGAACGCATAGCGGATGAATTATGGGCCATTATCGTGGATAATCCTTCGAGGTAACCCAAAATTGTAGATGATGTGATGCTTGATGAAGCTGATAACTCTTGAGATTTTTACCTCTGTGAGAGGTACTGCTTCCGCCCATTTAGTAAAATAGTCGGTGATTGCCAGGATAAAGCGGTGTCCCCTTGATGAAGGAGGGGTGATCTAATGCCTGTAGTTCGTGTTACGTATCTGGATATACGTGTACGTATTTTGGCTCGTATTGCATGTCTTCCTGCTTGGTTTATTTGGCATTTTCATTTCTTGGTTCACCTTGGGATTGGTTCGGCTAGGCTTGGGTTTGCTTATTTGGTTCATCCTGAACCAAGTGGACCGAACCAACTCCTACCTACCACCCCACTCCATTCTTTATTAGTCGCCCAACTCTTTCTCTTCATTACTCTTCTTTATTTACTTCTTCTTCCTCTCCACCAACACTTCCTCACCTACCAGAGAGAGAGAGCTAGGCAAGTGTAACTTGCTTCACAAAAGAACTCCCATATTTGTTGTTCCATTTTCTTCTCCTCAAGATCTTAAGCCTCTTTAGTACTTAGTGTTTTCAAATTCCACGGCTCATTATACGTAGATCTAAGTTTCTAGTATTTTTGATCTTCTTGGTTTTGATCTACTAAAATAGCTGGTTTTCGAAAACCAAGAGCTCCTTGCAGTAGGCCTCATGATTTTATACAAGTTTGGTTTTGGGATGGCCGAATTTCACCAAGTTCTGGCGGATATGGAGTTCCTGAGCTTTTACGCATGTTTGCTTTGGCCATGGGGAGAAGATAAAGTTTTACGCACACGTTCTAACGTGTTAGAGTAGTGTTTAGCCCTTACGCCCACGTTTTACGTGTCAGCGTGTTATATCAGTCTTTTACACACACGTTTTACGTGCCAGCGTATATTTCGGCCTTTTACGCTAACGTCTTAATGTGCCTGCGTAGTGCCCCTTTTACGCTCACGCATTGCATGTAAGCGTATCCCGCTCTACGCTGAGTTTATCAATTTTACACTCGGCGCTCTCCCGCTCGCGTAAAATCGTGCTCGCGTAGACGTGGGCTCGCGTAAGTTTTACTAGCGTAAAACCCCTGGCTCGAGCAGACTCTTGCTAGCATAAAGTTTCGCTCAAGTGTTTCCTCGCGTATAATCTCATTCGCCTAGAATTTTATGCGCGTATTGTTTTAGTTGCGTAAAGCCGGCTAGCGTAAACCCCACATGCATGTACCCTTGCTCGCGTAGAGCTATCTTACGTTGCATGTGCTAGCGTAAGCCACTTTACGCTTGAAGGCCCCTTGGTCTAGCGTAGAGTTGCTTGACGCCCGAGCCTTTGGGCCTAGCGTAAAGGCTTACTTGCGTAGAGACTTGAGTTCCTATGACGAATACCTTTACTTATATATATATATTTTTACGCCCATTTTATATCCTTACGCCTTTTGTCATGAACTTGATAATCACGAATTTATCTAATATGTTTGGAAATGATAATTGAACATGGTATGGTATGACAAGTATATCTGGCATGATTATCTCGAATTGCTGTTGCGACGGCTAATACGACATGACACGACCTGATAAGAATGATTGACCTGGACACCGTGGACGATTGTGTTTGTACAAATAAATAATTACTATCTTGCATCATGTCTAGGATAGGGATCCCTGAGTACCATGGTCAGGGATACCTACTGAAATTAACTAAGGCTAATAAACTAGAATAATTCAGTAGACATGAAGATATTTCTAGTTACAGGCAATCCCGTTATCTAGACGCATTAAGTGGACTTGTAGCCTACCGACGAGTAGGGCACATTTCCAGCACACAATCACGTGTTGCATTCTTCATAAACGAACATTCGACCTGGATAATCGGATGGTCTGCAGGGCTTGTGGCTGTTGGGATAATCTCATTGCATCTTGCTAGTAACTAGGCTTGTGATAACCCTAGTTAGTTAAAAGTATCAAGCCGTACTCATTACTTGGCCGTGATTGATTGGATAGAATTTAGTCCGGCTTAGACTTGCCCTGATCCTGTGCAAGATTGTTACATAACGAGATTATTTATGCTTGCCTTCACAATAACGATCGAGGTTCCTGTTCTGTTCAGGCGAAGGGTTACAACCCCGGTCCTTGTTTGGTTTAAGGGTTATAACCTGGCTCCCGGAGCAGTTCTGTGTCCTCCCTTCGTTTATTGTCTTATCATAACCCCATGCCATGTTCGCCATGTTTTACCTTACCTTAATACCATGACTATTTATGCTTACCTTGACAATAATGATCAGGGCCAGTTCTGTTCAGGCGAAGGGTTACAACTTCGGTCCTTGTTTGGTTTAAGAGTTGTAACCTGGCTTCCAGAGCAGTTCTGTGTCTTCTTCTCGTTGTTGTCCTATTTGCATCCCGTGTCATGCTCGTCCTATTTTGCAAGAATATGACATGACATGGTTACCTATGATTGCCTTAACAATAAAGATCAGGGGCAAGGTTCTGTTCAGGCGAAGGGTTACAACTCCGGTCCTTGTTTGGTTTAAGAGTTGTAACCTGGCTTCCGGAGGAGTTCCTTATCCTCTCTTCATTTATTATTTTATTTTACCCTATGCCAAGACTAATCATGTTTTACTTACAATAGTATTTGAGACGGGTTTCTATTCAGGTGAAGGGCTGCAACCCTAGTCCTTGTTTGGTTTAAGGATTGTGACCTGGCAACGAGTGGGTTTCTTTTGTTCTCCTACTTCATTGTAAATTATTCTTTTGAGGCGTTTAGCCGACGAGCACGTGTTAGCTCGGTTGCACCTTTATTTACTGTCTGTCCATGGGCTATAACATGATTGACAAATCCTAGGGTTGATCATGTATGACTAAACTCTTGCTAGTCTTAACATTTTGTACGACTAGCTTCATGATCATCCAATATGTAATGTATGGGACGCCTTGCTATTATATATTTGGTACTCTGACATCTTGTAACTATTATTGCTTGTTTGAGATTAAGATACTAGGCTTGTTCATGACAATATAAGACTGATGGATTGTAGTTAAACCTTCATATATCTAGACAGTCGTGACCGTATAGTGATATGTATTCCGTTTCATTATGCGTAGTTGGCTATGTATGCCACCGCTCTCCAGTATTCTAGTTCTGGGGCGTTACAGGTGATAGGCCCTACTATATCCATGCCCCAGGCTTCAAATGGCCAAGAGGCAACCGTCGGGTGTAGAGAACCTGATGGTCTGTGGATGAAATCGGCGTGCAACTGACAGGAACAACACTTCTTTGCATACTCGACAGCGTCGGCCATCATGGTGGGCCAGTAATAGCCCAAGCGTCAAAGTCAGTCCTGTAGCTTAGGACCTTGTTGATGAGCTCCGTACGTTCCTTCATGAGCTTCTCGAAGTGCTTCGGCTTCTTCTTCGTTAGATAAACATCAAAGGAGAAGTCCGTCGTAGGAGCGCCGGTACAGCATTTTAGAGGCTGTATCGTAATAGAAGCGGAGGGAGCACCTTCTGACTGAGACTGCCTCCTTCGGATCTTCCGGGATGATTTCGTAGATAGCAAAGTCGATGAATGAGAACCTCTAGTCTCTGACATTGATGCCAAGGTTCGTAGCCATGGCATAAGTTGTTCGTATGCAAAGATTATTTCTAGGGTAATCCAAGTCCCGACCTGTCACCGTAACGAAGTGTTGAGTCCCGACGGGTGCAGCCAATGAGGCTGCGCGACCAGAGCATCAGCTTCCAAGTTTTACAGCCAAGGCACATGCTCTATGAAGAATTATGCGACGGTTGAGATGGTGTCCAACGCTACTTTGTGATAGGGGATGATGTCTTTATGGCGGACCTCATATTGTCCCCAGATTTGATTGATGACAAGCTTTGAGTCACCGTAAGATTCGAGATAGTCCACCCCTAGATGTCTTGCTAACTGAAGCCCCATGATGAGAGCATTGTACTCCGCAACATTGTTGGAGCACGGCTCTGAAAGAGAATAAGCACGCTGGATGACCAGTTTATCGGGAGAGATTAAGGCCACCCCACTCCTGCGATAATTTGGCCTTTGGGGTCTGTTCTGGAAGCAATGTCGAAGAACATCTGCCATACTGGGCTTTCTTCGGTAATGTTTTCTTCTTGCACCTCATCGGAGATACCTTCCTAGAGTCTGGACGATTCTGGGATTGGGTACGCGGCTAGGAAGTCGGCCAATGTTTGGCCCTTGACAGCCTTTTGTGGTACGAATACCATGTCATATGGTATCAATAATATCGCCCATGTAGCCAACCGAGAGTTTAGCGCTCCTGGTTTTGTCATGAGAATTCTGAGTGGATTGACTCGGGAGATGACATGGATCGTTTGTCCCGAGACATAGTGGTGAGTCTTCTGGATAGCGAACACCAAGGCTAAACACTCTTTTTCTACGGGGTTGTACCGATGTTCGGCCCCAACCATCGTCCTGCTGAGGTAGTAAATGGCCTGCTCATGGCCTACTTCGTTGTTCTGGGCCAACAAAGCGCCAAGGGCATGGTCCGTTGCTCGAACATAAAGCAAGAATGGTTTGCTTGCGACGGGTGCCACCAGGACTGGGGGACTTGTCAGATAAGCTTTGATGTCGTCGAAAGCTTTCTGACATTCTTTCGCCCAGACGTAGGAAACTCCCTTCTTTATAAGCTTGGTGAAGGGTTGACATTTTCTGGAAAGGTTCGCGATAAACCTCCGGATGTAGGTGAGTCGTCCTTGCAGGCCTCAAAGTTCTCTGAGGTTTTTCAGAGGGTCCATGTCAAGGATGGCTTTAGTCTTCTCGGGATCGACATGAATGCCTTTCGCAGTGATGATGAAGCCCAAGAACTTTACACTAGAGACCCCAAGGAAGGATTTAGCGGGGTTTATTTTAAGTTGAAGCGCCCGCATAAGGTCGAAGACTGTCTTCAGGTCTCGTAGGTGATCATCCTTAAGACGGTTCTTGACGACGATATCGTCAACATAGCACTCGACTGTCTTATGAAGGTGTTGACGGAAGATGGTGCTCATAGCTCGTTGGTATGTGGCTCCAGCATTCTTCAAGCCAAAGGGCATTACTGTGTAGCAGTAAACCCCCTTTGGAGTTCTGAACGACGTGTGTTTCTCGTAGTCTAGGAACATCTTGATCTGATTGTAGCATGAGTAGCCGTCTATAAAGGACATACGCTCAAAGCCACATGTGTTGTCAATCATTACATCAGTGATCGAGAGTGGGAAATCATCCTTTGTACATACAGAGTTGAGATCCCGAAAATCGATGCTGACTCGGATCTTTCCGTTCTTTTTGGTGACGGAAACGATGTTGGCTACCCAGTCGGGGGATTGCTCTTCACGAATGAACCCGCTATCCAAGAGCTTCTCGATCTCTTTCTCAATGGCGTCTATGATGTTAGGATGGAAGTGCCACAGTTGCTGCTTAACGGGCTTAGTGTCAGGCAAGATGTTAAGCTTGGGCATTACGACTTGTGGGTCGAGTCCCGACATATTTTTGTAGCTCTAGGCGAAGATGTAGACATATTCTTTGACCAGGTGGATCAAGGATTCTCGATCCTTTCCCACCAAACTCTTGCTGATGAAGATGGGTTTGGATGAAGATCCATCACCAAGGTCGATCTGCTCGACCTCGTCTTCGGTAGACGGTTTTTGCAATTCAAAGCGCGACTTCTATTGTGCGCCTAGGCGTTAAGCCCAGGGTTCTTCTTCAAAAAACTCTCCTGTTTGATCGTCATCTTTATCTTCTGAAGGATGTACGGATGTCATGTTGGCTGACAGCACCCTCCTGAAAGACTAAGCCGACACTGGTGTAGGAGTCCCAAGTTGAAGTTTCAAATGAGTGAGAATATATGACATCCTCTGCTTCTAATTCTTTTGTAGTTATTGGAGGCATGATATAGCCTACCCCCCTCCTCCGTCGGGTACGGTGATAGTAGTCTTACGGTTTCTCTTTTGACATCGAAGGTTGTAGGGGAAGATATCGACCTTTGCCGTAGTTTAGACCTTGGTCGCTCTTCAAGTAGTAACCCATCTTTTGGATGAGATACTTGGCTCGATCATTGTACCGATAGATTTTCATAATGCCGGTGTCGGGTTCTGGCTCCATCGGTGGAAGGTCTTGGCGACGCTCGACTTTGCCAAAGATAATGGACTTCTCGTTCTTGTTCTGAGGTGGAACTATGTAACAGACTCCTTGGTACAGGATGACTCGATTTGTATGACTCACAGTCATTATTTGTGTTTGTAACGACTGCAGAGCATTATATAGAGTGTACATGGTATTCCAAGGTGGAAGATAAGAATAATTGAAAGACACTCTATTATTGATAAAATATAGGATCTTGTCACGAGGGATTACATTATTGAGGGATGGGGCATCGACATTAGCCGATATGTACTCTCCAAGCTCTTCATTAGTGAGAACTGGAGCATCCTTTGGAGGTTCAAGAGAGTTTTTTGGTAGCTTGGCCCGTGCTGGCTCTTGGGACTGTGCTGAGAAGGACACCGAGGTCTCCTCTTGTGGCCTGACAGGCACTGACAACTGAGGAGGCTTGCCTTTGAGCTGCACCTTGAGGGAAGCCGCGGTTGGTGTACCGGAAGATGGAGCCTTTCCTCGTAGCTTGGCTATGAAGGGTGCCGCCACTTGTGGGGGCTTGCCTTTGAGGCGTATCTTCAATGGAGCTTCAATGGGTATAGTGTCCGGAGAAGCTGGCGCCTTTCCGTGGTGTTTGACTACCATAGGCCCGGTGTTTGAGGCGGTCTCTCTTTGAGTCACACTTTTAAGGGAGCATTGATTATCATGTCCGCCTCTGAGTCGGCTTCGACTCAGCTTCTGCCTCGTCGTCAGCGTCATTGGCTTCATCTTCGAGATGAATTGATTTGTACATATCGACGTCGGTGAAGAAGGCTTCAATCCCTCTGAAGGGATCGACATCAGCAAATTATGTTCGGATGATGTCGCTGGTGGATACGTATTTCATACATTGATGGAGGGTAGATAGCACCACCATGTATTCATGTATCCATGGTCATCCCAATAGGATGTTGTAGTTGACGTCCGCATCCACAACATAGCAAGTCACCTCGATCTGGAGATCGCCGATATAACACTTCAAGCGGATCTTCTCCAGCGGCTCACTCTTACTAGGGTTGAAGCCACTGATGGTAGTGTAAGATGCTATCAGGCGATGCATCGAGATCCCCAACGTCTGAAGTAGAGTTTGGGGGATGATGCTGAGAGAAGACCCATGGTCGATCTAAATTCGATCCACCTTGATGGCACCGACATATCCTGTACAATACAGGGGTCTATTATACCTGTTGTTCTTGAGCATATCCTGTTGAGTGAATATGATGTTGGGGATGATCTCTCCCATATTATGGCAGTGCGGACATACTTTAGGATCGTCGTCAGGATGCTTAACTTGACTGATGAAAGAATCAGCGTCCTTCAGGTCTTCGTAGAGACCCTCCCGAGTATCTTTGGATAGGCGGAGGAGGTCGAATAGAGAATGTTGTACTAGAGTACTGGCCAGTTGTGCCAGTATATCAAAGTTATAGGGCTTGCCTAACCCCGGAGTGTTGTCTTTTCGAGGAGGCCTATCGAAGCAGGCCTCCTTCTGCTTTAGTTTGTCAGCTGCAGGAGGTTGGGATGAACCTTCTCCTTGGACAACTATGGTGATGATAGGAGGTATCACTTCGGGCGGAGCCTCCTCTGGATGGGCGTTCTGCTGTGAACGCGTTTGCACGGGCAGTGCCTTTTCAATGGAGGAAGTCACCATTCGACAAGAATGGTCTTCTTGTCTTTGTTTTTAGAGGTAGAGGGTACCCCCAGTTAAGTCAGCTCCGAAACGAGATCCGGGTGAACCTACATGATCTCTCCCTTAGATATTGTGAGTGGTGTGAGCCCACCTACGTTATTACGGGTTGGTGGAAGGTTGACTACTTCTATTGTCACCTTTGGGATGGGGACGACGCCATCTTGAGTCGTGGTAGGCGGTAAGGTGCCAAACTGGAGTGATACCATGTTGGCTGAGACTATCCTCTCCTCGTAATTGACTGAAATGACGTTCGTATTGATCATGCGCTGTATGTAGTCTTTGAGGATATAGGAGTCTTTAGTTGGATGTCCGATGAATCGATGGTAGTGATAATACCTCGGGTCGCCGACTCTGTCTACTTCGTCAGGACGTTTGGAATCAGGCAATTTGATTTTGTCGCCCTGCTTCAGCATCTCGAAGAGCTGTAAGGTATCCTCATCGTGGAAGAAGTAGACCATCTTCGATCGTGGTGTGGTAGGAGGCCTCTGGGCCGGACCTTGTGTGATGTTAGACGCATTGACAGTCAACGCTTGCTTCCTTTCGCTTCGCGGCTGCTACTGCTGGTCGCAGGCCATTTTCTTTTATCGTCGAAGGTGGGGAAGTTAACCTCCAGAAGGCGAGCATTACGTGCCTTCTTCTTAGCAGCTTCGGCTTCAATGATCAGTAAACTCCAATCGGACGGAGGAGTGGAGTTGAGCCAGAGCTTGATCATGGGGATCATTTTTAGGCTGCAGGAGTCGATGAGTTCATATTCCAGCATGCCTAGAGGCAACCTTAGGCATGCTTGTTAGAAATGCTCGATAAATTTTTGAACAGTTTTCTTCTCAGTCTGTCATACTTCTATTAGAGATGACATGGTCATGTCTCTCCCTCCGTCGTAGAACCGATTGAGGAAGAGGCGAGACAAATCATCGAAGAATGATATGGAGTTGTCAGGAAGAATGCAGTACTAGTCGTAGGCGACTACCTTCAGAGCCCCGACAAACAGGCTCGTGAGCAAGGCATCTTCTTTTGGAAGATGCCCCGTTTGAGACTGAAAGTAGGTCAAGTACCGACGAGGAGAGTCCTTCCCGTCATATGGCGTCAGTGTATGTAATTTATACTTGGGAGGATAAACCACTTTGTTCCAGTCAAGAGGGTAGGGTTGAGGAAGCCCCAACTTCTGACATTCTTCCTGCCTATTTCGGGCCTCGAAGCATTCACGCAGGTCCCTGATCGTCTCGATCAACTCTTCTGTCGAGCTGGGAGCAGGCAAAGGTAGTATGACCTGAAGTTGGATATTAAAGGGTGATGACGCTCGTGGTGCAGTGTGATGCTCTGTCCCAGAAGATACCCGTTGAGGGGGTATAGTTGAATCTCCGTTGGCCCCTGGATCGGGGCTGGTGGAGACAAGTGCCTTTGCCAGAGTGGTTTGAATGTCGGACACTGCCTGGGTCAAGATCTGCATGAAGGTAAAGAGAGTTTTTAGACTCCCCTCAAGGGTGTCCATGCGGTGCACGATGTCCAACACTGTAGCGTCTGATTCTCCTTCATTACCACCCCCTACCATGTAAGCTGTCATGACATGGCTGGATTGGTCGAGGCTTCGCTTTCGACCTTGCTTTCCTGTGGAGGGGCTTCTTCTTCTGAGACCTCGTGTTGGCTACTCCCAGCAACGTCAGGGTCGGTTTGTCGAAGTGCTTCTTCGTCTTCGAGGAGAAGGTTGTCAGAGACTTGACTACCCCTGGCTGTTGCTTCTGCCAGGGCCTTGATCCTTGCTCGGGTGCGTTTGTATACCCCTGGGGATGGGAACATTGTTTTGCTCTTCCTCAGCTAAGTCTTGGATGCAGAGGCTGAGGAGTTGGTGGTTGTCTTTCTCACGGATGAGTGAGAATTGGAGACAACATAACAGGAAGCGATATCGGTCTCCGCCTTATCTTCAATTGGCACTTTCTTTTCGAGGTGACATCGAATAGGTGACGTACATTATAGTCGCTGAAATACGGACAGCCTCTGTGATGGAGCCGCTGTTTTGCAACAACAGCAATTGATGGTGACCATGGCACCGGTTGGCCCTACGAGGGACACATTGTGCTTATTGGTCGGCTCTCCTGATCTGTGTTTGTGACTGATCACATTACATAAATTATGTTGGAAGAGCTTAACTTTAACACCCCCATTAGGCGCATGGTAAGGCCAAGCATCGGAGTAGTCATGTGAATCTTGTACACCCCTGATCTGCTTCACGCGCATGAGATACGCCCAGATCATTGATAGAGGAACCTCATTTATGGCAACTTGAGTCCAATTCATGCGTATCACCCAGGTGGGCGCATGGACTCAACATCGTAGTTGTCTAGCCAGGCTTCGTTCAAAACATTGTTGATGCGCTCAAGCGGGAAAGGAATTTTGAGAGTCGACACATTTTAGGCACGTGCCCGAGTTGACTCTGTACAACATACCATCAACAGCACGCATGATTTTCAGCATATGCTTCTGGTTTATTGTTGGCGTAGCAGGTTCGTGGCGCATGGCCTGTGCTGGCTTTGACTTCTTTGTACTAGACCGCGAAGGCGTATAGTACTCAGAATCCAATTGTGTCTTGCCATGACAGTGAGTGAGTCAGTTAAAGACAGACGTTCTCTCCTGCGCACCAGAGCTCATGTGCTGGAGATTGGTTGCACCTCTGCTCCATTGGCGTATCTTCTTCGGCTGGAAAGAAGACGGTTAGGGAATGCAGTCAACACTGCATTTTCCAGACAGACGTGCGGCATCAGTGGGGGCATCCTTATTGCTGAGAGAATCAGCAGGAAGGGCCAGCTGCGGTGGCGCGCCCCCTTCAGTGATGGTGCCAGGCACATCGGCCTTGTGCACCCAGACTTGGCGAGTCTTCTTCGGCTTTGGCAACCGCTTCGAAGGACTCGTACTGCCTTCAGAGATGAACTCCTCATACGCCTGTTGATTGAGGTGCACCACAAGTGTTTTACGGAAGGAGCCGAGTTTGATGTCGTCCGATTGTGACGTAACTTTCTCGTTGGAGGAGAAAGAGGTCCCCAGCTGATTCGCCAGCTTGTTTGCCATCAAAAATACGATAAGGAATACACTTTTGTTTTCAATTACAAATAGAACAATATACAATATAGGACTTAGACGTAGTCCTTGGAGTACACTTTTGTTTTTATCTAGGAAATGTGTCGGTGGAGCGAGTGGTAATGTGTTGACTCCGTTGACGATCTGACAACGATCTTGAGCTCTCTGAAGGTCTGGGTTGCTTTGGATGCTGGAGCGTTGTGAGTAAAAGCGGACGTTAAGTGTCTCTTCTGGCCTCTGTCTGTGGATGTGCTTTTTTTGTGTGTGTATGCCCGTTCTTGTCTATTTATATGGTGAAGGAATGATCCTTCTATTTATAGATAGCTGGCTGGCTGCTCATGCGTGCCTATGTCAGATGCGTTTGGGTGTGGGAACGCCACGTGGCTAAGGTTGGCGGGGGCGCATGTTTGATGTGCCCAGGATTGAAGTTGAATCTGCTGGACTGCTGTGCTGGGCTGTGATGGAGCTGACACATAGAAATCACAGAGATTTGGTTGTTGCTAAGATCTTGGGTTGTTAGCACCCATTCTTTGAATTAAACTGAGTCAAGGGATGCATGGCGTATGCCTGTGGCTCAGAGATCTCAGTTTTGGAGGAGAGTGATCTGTTGGGGTGCGCCTAGGATTGGGCGCATGGAGGCGACTGTTTCACTTAACAAAATTGCCAAACAAAGGTTAGATTTTGAAAATAAAACGAGAAAAAGTACAAGAAGTACAAATTTGATTCTGGGAAAATATTGCTATGGAAGTCTGATCTGTAAATGATCACTTTGTTCCTTGGACCATATGATGATGATGAAGATCACTGCTTGAAGTAGAACAACTTGGAAGAACTAAGTCACCAGAAAGGTATCGACGCACTTGGGCACTGATGGCGAGGCCGAATGCTTTCCTGCTTTGCTTCACTCTGTTCTGAAAGAAAAGTTGAAGAAGAATGCTCCGGAGAATCACAATCTCGAAGTTCTGATCTCTGTATTCTCTCCTATTCCCTCTGTCCTTGTCTTTGAGAAAAAATGAGTCTATTTATAGACTGGGGCTTCTGTGCGTAAAAGAGCATCAAAATCTGTCTTTACGCTAACAACTGCCACCCATGATCAGAGTCATCCTTTGCATACGTTGACACGCGTCCCATCATTTCAGTAAGAATAGGATACATGTACACACGTTCTTCGAAATATGTGGCATGAAGGCCATGTAGGCAAACCACGTTCAAAACTGGCCAGAAAGAATAGGGCGTAAAAATAGCCCCAATATCCTCTGGGTGTAAAGCAGTAAGATGAGCGTAAAGTAGCTCTGTATAGGTTTCCCGCGTAAAGTGGTTATTGAATAACCTTGAGCGTAAAATGACTCAAATAGACTTTACGCACACATTGTTTTATGAGCGTAAGAACTCATGAAAAACTCCGTGCGTAAAAGAAACCATACAGTGAGCGTAAAGTAGCTCGATCCCCATAAACGACAACAATGGTCTTTTTATAAGACAAATTCTATTGAATTCTGTGGTAAATGCCATCATTAATATCTTCATGTCAGAGTTTGCATTAAATGCGAGATTTGACAGCTTTGTCCAGCGCAAAAGAGGCTGCTCTGTCCTTGGCGTAAAATCATAGGTGTAGACCCAAGCGTAAAATGATCAGCCTGCTTAGGCGTAAATTGATTAGCCTAGATTTGGGCGTAAAAGAGATTACCCGCTCTGCTTGGTGTAAAAACCAATCACTTATGAATGGGATGACTCTTTCTTTGAAGCACTTTTTACGCTCCTACAAGACCCCCTTCAAAGTTTTCAAATATCTACAAAATTTGAAACACTTTGAACAGAAGCGTAAAGAGATTTGATCTGCCAGCGTAAAATTTGGGACACGCAACGGCCATCCGCGTAAAAGCGGGGATGTCCAACAGTCGGCATAATTATAGGGATATCCAACAGTCGGTTTTGAATCTATCTATAAATAGGTCTTTTCAGAGAGAGAAAACACTTTTACTCATCTTCTTGAATCTCTTTGCCTTTTCTTTCTTCGAAACTCTGATCTGATTGCTCCTAAGAAATCATCTACCGCCGGTAGCAAGGGGAAGAAACCAGCCATTGATTCCTCATCGACTGATCAAGTGAAAACCCCTACTTAGTCATCAACACTACAACGAAATCCCAACCCGACCGTGGCTCTGCCTATGATGGGTAAAACCCTATTCTTTGGCTGGAAGAAAACAAATCCGTCGTGGAAGAAGAAGATAAACCAAACTTTTAGCTTTTTATGCCCACGTTGTACGTGTTAGCGTAAAGCTGAAATAACATCGTACGCCCACGTTATACATGTCAGCGTAAAATTTGGTTTTATGCCCACAATTAATATGCTAGCGTAAAACTTAACTACGCTCATGTTCGTACATGCCAGCGTAAAAAGTTGTATGACGCTCATATTACTATGTGGTAGCGTAAAGTTCATCAATCATTTGAGAGATTTTGTCGAACAAAGACTTCATAAGCTTTTTATCAACTCATAGTAAAAAGCTTTGAACTAACTTAATCTCTTTTGTTTTTTTACCAGTGGATTTGTAAGTTCACCCCCTCGCTGAAGTTTTCGGATCATCAGTTGGCATGGTAGGTTCGAACTATTTGGAAGATTTATCTCATGTCCAATTTCCTCAGTCGAACCCCGAGTATCCGGTAGAGAGGGCACAGTTGATAGCAGCTCAAGGGGATAGACTGTTGCTATCCATAATAAATAGGGAATTGTTGAGTTCACTAGACGGTCAACACTTCGCAAAACCAGCCTTTCTATTTGGAGATGCCATTGATTGTAAATCCCAGACACACCCCAAGAAGGAGTCTTGGGTTTTCAAATTTGGAAATAGAGCCATGTATCTTCCAGATATGGACAGAGATTATCCTTTGTCAGCATTCATTCATGCTACTCATCCTCGACAAATGTTGTGGAATTTGACTCCCAACAGTCATGGACGACCGGGTAGAATTGTTTTCAAGAGAGAGCGTGCCAATGATATGGGATACTTTGCTAGTGTTCCCAATGGAGGTGTTACTTCTATCTTTGGCCTTATGCCAGGCTCTAATCCTAGCGAAGATTCGGGTTTAATATAGCCAGTACAAACCCTAATGTTTGTCAATAAATTTATGAGGGATGCTGTATTATATCCCCAAAGCAACCCCAGACTGCCAGGATGGTTGACTCCATTCAACCAGAGTTGGATTCAGATAAGTCTTTGGATGATGAAGAACTTTGAAGCAGAGTTGAAAGATATTGGCTTGTACGAAGCGGTAGCTTCCACCAGTTATGGTATTCCTCCGAATGGAAACTTATTTCTGGCCTTGATGGAGATATATCTAAGTTCAACTGGAACTTTTCCCACCCCGAAAGGTGAAATGGGTCTTGCCCTTCATGAGATGCAGTTTATCTCGAAGCTGTCAATGGGGGAGGCCCCATATGAAGAATACGTTTCCTCCAACAGGGAGCTTGCTGAAATCAGAGGAATTAACCCTGAGTTAATCGAGATATACGAAGAACTGATATGCCACTACCTGATTTGTACCACGATGCATGAAAGTACATCCCATTTGGCATATATCAACAAGTGGACAACTTATCTCTTCTTCCACAAGGATAAGATATCCAAGGAAGACAAAGAAAGGTTTTAGGAAAACAAAGCTCCAGTAATCAACATAGATTCGACAATCCCCTCTAATAAAGTTCGAGGATTACTTACAAATTCCCGAATAAATATCTATCTACGAAGACTGGGGAATTTCCTGCCGGAACTGAAGCCTTGAGCTTCCTCAGATATGGTAGTCAGAAAATCTCACGGAGAGCTTTTCTGGCAGGCTTTCTTTCTTTATGGTTGAGAAGATGGGTTGTACCGGGTATTGGTACTGTTGACAGAATTCACCGCAGTGTGCTATGGCCAGCAGTATGTCTGGTTTTTAAAGTCAGGATCAACCTGCTGTCAGCCATGGTGTGTCGGATAAATACAGGTTTAAGGACCTTCGGCGAGGAGTTAATCAACAATGCTCCTCATCGGAATGTTTTCCCTAGAGTAGAGATGCCCTACACTTATCTGATGGGCTGGTTGTTGCATCACAACTGTAGATTGTTACCGCCAGGCCCAGGTGATGATGCGGAGGTCTTCCTCCAAAAATTCAGCAAAGCTACATGGATTGCTACGACTGTGGCAGATACCCGAGCAGTTCTGAATTATTCTTACGGTTGGAACTTCTTCTGTACCCGGTCGTAAGTTCCAACATATTGCTTCGGTGTCCAGTTTGAAGATGAAATTGAAGGAAGAGTTGTATTGCTACAGTCAGTCTTTAGATGGCTTCAGTGCATCAGACCTTCTCATGTGATGTACAGAAATGAAGATAATTGTGCGTTCGAACCATACTTACCCAGTAGGTTTGCTCGCCAATTTGGGTATGACCAACTTCATGTTGGTAATCCTTCGACTAATTTCCGTTAATATGGGAAATTACTTGACGGAGCTAGGGGTTGGAGGTATTTCGGTACTGCTCGGACTGGTACTAAATTTAGAATTTCGACTGCCACTAGCACTACAGAACTACGTATACTCCATACGTATGCCCACTTCTATGCTTCAATTCGTTCTTTTGCCCACGGTTACAATATGAAGGGTAGTCTGAGGTAGCCTAAAGAAGGAGATATTGAGGAGAAGGTCAGGGTACCAGCAGACATCCCTGACGATACTGGCATTCCAGATCCATTTTTAGTAGTTATCCCAACAGGTGTTGGAGAACCAGCTGCAGAACCTATCATCATTGGCAAAGGCCGAAAAAGAAAACAGAGTGCAGTCACCACATCTCCAATGAAAACTCCGGAAAAGAGGAAGAGGTCTACCACCAAAGGGCCTTCCAAACCAAGCGTTCACACTCCACAAGAGGACATTGAAGAAGATCCTCTCGTCGGTTCTTCCTCAATCCCTCCTGGAGAAGGATCTTCAGCCCCTCCACAGATAGTTGGATCAGGAGCTGTAACACTTTTGTCTCCTGGACGTCTTAGCACCTCACTCCATTTATCTTTACCGTCCAAGGCACAAGTTACGGAGGGTACTACTACTGTATCCACTGCTGATCAAGATCGTATTCCATCAGACGAACCGGCTCTTGACTTTGAGAATGATGACTGGGATGGTGATTATGATACATATCTTGAAAAAAATGCACATATTCCAAGTATTATACAAAACCTATACGGAATTATATATCATGATTTTGTATACTAACTTATTTTTGTTCATTTTGCAGATGTCATAATTGTACCAAAGCCTGTAGTTCCTCCTCCTCAAGAAGAAGAAATCTATGAAGAAAATGAGGAGTCTAAAGAGGAAGCTTCTTCTTCAGAAAACTCAGATGCTGAAAAGGAGGGAGTGCAAAAATCTAAGATGGAGCCTCAAGAAGAACATCCTCCATCACTTGAGGCACAACAAGCACAATCTGAATTATTTTATCTTGCTGAGGACCAGCACAAAGAGAAGACTAGAGTCGATCCCACTGTAGGTGATGATGGGACTATTGGAGGAGACCCAGACTTGAACAAAGAATCAGCTGTAGAAAGTTTCACCACAGCTGGAACAGTGGGAAATCCTGTGGAGCAATCAATTGAAGGAGATGTTGGAGGCATGCTTGAACTTCCAACAGAAACTGAGAAAATAATAACATCCTCTGCTGTTGTCACTGATCCAGTACCAGTTTCTGACAAGCCAACGCCAGAATCTGAACCAGCTCCTGTAGTTGTCACCACATCCACCAACATTACTGCCGCCAGAACTCCAGAAACGGCTGGAGTGACAAATATTGAAGACGTTGATGCTGAGGCCCCTGGGAACCAGATAACAGTAGTAACGTCACCAGCTCCACCCTCGTCTGTTGTTACACCGATTGGAGATATAATCCCTGAAGCTTCTAGGGATCAATTGGCTATAACGGTAGTAGCAACCACGACTCCGTTTCATCCTACTATTGCACCACCAACGTCTGTTCCCAATTTCCGAGAAAGAGATCTGTTAGATATTGTTGCCACGCCAAGTTCCAGTACAGAAATGGATTTCCTCATTGAGATTTATACTGACACTTTTTATAAGAGCCTGGCAACCTTGATAACAATGGTCCTAAATAAGGGCCTCAATTATGAGACTCTGAAGACGGCAATGGCTTCGACCATCAAGAACGTTGCTTTGTTCAATGATACTGAGAGAGCTGCCGTATTGGAGAAAATTATGGAGGACCTTGAACAGCCAATCAGAGAATATCTTAATCTGTCTAGTAAAACTGTTGAAAGTCTCATCGAAGAAGAATATGATGCCTTAACAGCTGATTATCTTGCTCGAGAGACTACATATAATACAGCCCTCCATGAACACAGTCTGAAGGTTGCCAAAGAGAAAGCCTTTTTGACTGGCATAAAACCTGTACTGCATGGCCATAGAGTGGCTTATGACGCTTTGAACATAGATATTCAGAGCAAGAATGACAGAATCCGCGAAGTCGAGGCAGAGCTAGCTTGCTTGAAGGCTGAAAGAGAGAAGATGATCGATGCTCGAAATCTTTGCTGAACTTTCTCGTATTTGCACTCCTGAAGCTCGACGTGTGGAAGCTACCAAGAAGGTTATGAGTTCTCATGGCAGACGGCTAGAAGAATTAAAGAAGTTGCTTCAAGACGTTTCCACTCTACCTTAAGAGAGCGTTTTTTCATCTTTTTGTCTTATCCATTCTGTAGTATTTCCACCAGAAATGAATGAAAGATTTGTTTTGTGATCCTATCGTTGAATTTTAAACAATAAGTAAGAGATAGAAAGCACTTATCAGAGGTAATATGGACGTGACAAGTCTATGATGAAATCTTGTTTTGTATGGGGTAGAAAATACTCATCAGAGGTTATATGAACATGACAAATTTTCTAAACTCAAACATTATATCTATCCAGAGGTAATATGAAGATGATAGATAATATAATCTTATTTTCTATTTAGAGTGTACAATACTATCAGCGGTAATATGAACATGATAGTATGTAAGAACCCAAAGAAAAGTAGATTTAATATCTATGCAGAGGTCAAATGGACATGATAGATAGGAAAAGAAGGTAGATTTAGTATTTATCCAGAGGTTATGAAAACATGATAAATAATAAATCCAACTTTATATACTAATTGGTAAGATAAAAGATCAAAGTCTCTCTTTAAAGAGACAAGTAATCAGCTTAACCAAACTTTGGTAGCTGGGGATTAAGAAGACGGATGTTGTTGAAGATATATATGAGAGAAATAAATGAACCGATGGTGGCTCGAGGGACATTTTCAAATGGTTCGGATTCACCATCAATTTGAACCATATTGACTGAAAGTACTTGTCCAGATTCATCTTTTAGATTGAAGTTCCTCTGAATCTGATGATTGTGAAGAGCTGGAAGAATATTCTTCTTGTATATCATCATAAAACATGTGGGACGGGTCATATCCTAACCCATGACGAGTCTTTTGGTAAAACGGATCACCACCTAATGGTAATCGTCTGCCTTTGCCTTAATTGAGACCTTTCATAGTCTTCAAATCATACCCCATGTTCTGAATGATCTTAATAGATTGCTGACTGTATTTGTCAATTCGAATTCTTCCTTTGTCTTTATCCTTCAGCTCTTCTGTCTGAGCAACAGGGATATTTCTAGCCAGGCCAAACACAATTTGGCGCTTGTTTTTCTTATCAGACGGAACCACGAAATAAGATTCTTCATAATGTCTAAAAGTTACGCAAGCTTGTGATAAAGCGGCCACAGGTAGAAGATAAGGAGAAGATGTTAGGAACCTTTGAGCATAGGGTCAACATCTGTATAAGGAGGGAAAGAATTCTCCTTATGATCAATGTATAAAGCTTCTTCCGGTTCTATGTTGTCTTTATATTGATGACTTTGATTATCAGAAGATAAAGTCATTCTCTCAATAAACTTGACAGCCATATACTCGAACAGGAAATCTTCATTGATATCAAAAAGTACAGAATGATCAATATTTACATCATTAACAGTCTGATTGCTACGCTTCGGATTAATCAGCAGTGGACCATCATCCGTCTTCTGCGTAGATTTGCCAAGATTGACAATCGATGGTAGTTCTGGATCATTCATACAAGAAGTACGTCCTTTGACCTTGATCATAAAAGGTTGAACTTGGCTCTTAGCAGGAATATTTATGGATTCCTCAGATGAAGTTTGAGTTCTTCCTTTAACCTTGATCATCAAAGGTTGATCATTGACAGGTTGGGATTGGATTCGTCCCTTGACTATAATCTTCAAAGGTTGCTCCTCTGGCGGATGTTCATTAATAGACTGATCCTCAGATAATGATTGATCTTCAGCCATGTCTGATATATCTTTCACATGCTCTTGTTTATAAAGCCTTGAATCAGAGAAGTAGGCTTCGACACCTTTGAACGGATTAATATCAGCAAACTCAGTTTTCACAACTCCTTGGGAGTCCACATATTTGAAACATTGGTGAAGAGTTGAAGGCACAATATTGTGCTCATGAATCCACGGTCTTCCAAGAAGAATATTGTAGGATACATCCGAGTTGATAACATAGAAAGTTACCATAGTTCGAAGATCACCAATCTGAATCTGCAGACGAATCTTCCCCAGTGGTTTGCTCTTCCCAGAGTTAAAACCGACTATCGTAGTACTAGTGTAAGTCAGCTCACTAGTTGGAATCCTCAGAGGTCTTAGCATACTCTGAAGAATTATACTAATTGAAGACCCAGGATCAATGTAAATACTGTCAATTTCAGTAGATCCAATATATCCAGTGTAACACAAAGGCCTATCATGCTTGTCGTGTTTCAATAGCATATCCTCTTGTATAAAGGTGATTATGGGAATTGCTTCCATCATACTATGGCATTGCGGACATGACACTGGTATATTATCAGGAGTCTTGAGTTGTGCCAAGCATGAATCTGCTTGAAGTAAAGCTTCGCTCAAAGTCTCTCTGCTTTCTCTAGAAAGGCGAAGCAGTTCAAATATAGAAAGTCTAGCCGGAGTATTGGCTAACTGAGCTAGAATGTCAAATTTGTAAGGCTTCATCACCACCCCCTGATTGGAAGCAGACTTCAATGGGATATCAAAGCGTATTGCCTTCTGTTTCCCCTTTTCAACCACAGACGGTTTAACAGAAACAGAAGAAGGTTGAACAGGTAGAGTCTTCACTACATCTTCTGCTTCTTTGGAGGATCCCTTATAGTCTTTGTGGTACTCTTTCCCAGATCTTGTACCAGCAAAAGTTTCTTCTTCAGACTCAAGAGAAGGAAGTACCATATTACAGGATTTAGTCTTTCTTCCCTTAGCCTTCTTCTTGTGAGGGTTGTTACGAGGCACTTCAGAACCCAATCCAGCAGTAGAATTCTGATTTTGAATTTGTAAAGGAAGACGTATTCCTTTATCATAATTCAAACCTTCTGCCTTTTGAAAGTCGTAACCCTTCTTCTTCATGAGAAGGACAGATTGCTGGCTATACAAGTGGATATGCAGTGAGCTTTGGACAGGTGTTTCAGCACAGGAATAGGAAGAAACCTCTGCAACTACAGGAGAATGAAGCATAAATGTCTCTGTAGTTAAGGAAGGAGAAGGATTCGGGATACGAAAAGAAATCCCTGTTGGAGCTTTTTCATAAGCAGCAAAGACTTATTGTGCCCGGTATAAAGGAACACTATTCATGGCTAGCCACTGCTGATGAGTAAGCTTGAGCTTAGTAGGAGGAGCTAGACTTGGAGGACAGTTGTTTAGTCCTTTCGGTCTATCTTCTAGAGGAAGGCCATCCCATAGATGATCCAAGTCATCAGGATTTGTAATAACATAAGAAATCATGTTGCAAGTTTTGACTTTCTTACCTTTCTTGGATTTTAAAGTTTTACCTTCATTTTCCAACTCAGGTATTAAGTCAGGATGTACCCATATGATTTCACCATTCTTCAATGTGAGCGACAGCAATCCTGTATTTTCTTTCCTGGCGGGCGGGATATTCTCGATCTTCATAGTCGCCTTCGAAATTGGGATAATTCTATCTGGAACTTGCTGTGGAGGAAAATCTCCAAACTGAAGAGAGACCATGTTGGTTGTAACCGTATGGTCATCATTGGTTAAAGCGATAGCACCACAATTTATCAGGTCTTGGATCATCTTTTTCAAGACATAGCAAGCACTGGTAGGATGATTAATGTATCTATGATAGATACAATATTTGGGATTGTCAGTCAGATTTACCTCATTAGGCCTTTTTGGCTCTGGAATCTGAAGTTTACCACTTTTTACCAGACACTGAAATATCCCTGGGATATCACTTTCGTCAAAAGAGTATTCTTCCTTTGGCCTGGAAGATTCCTGATTATTTGGCGTCATTTTGTTCTTGGAGAGATTGACCATAAGAGTATCTTTTCCTTTCACATTACGATTGCTAGGATTATTACCAGGATTACTTTTCTTTCCTTTATCTTCTGAAGCAAAAATCATCCCGTGTTCCCGAGCCAACCTACCATTGGTCTCGGCAGAAACTGCTGCTATGATAAACGAAGCCCAATCTGTGAATTAGGAATCTGTGAAGACAACAATGGATGGTCGCAGATTTATTTTGTATGTATCAATCAACGCTGAATCTGGCATACCAGGAGGCATCTTGAGAGTAGCCTGTCGGAAACGTTCAATGAACGTCCGAGTATCTTCTTTCTCCTTTTGTTTGATTTCTATCAAGGAGGACATGTTCATGTCCATACCTCCTTCATAGAAACGGAAGAGAAATATTGCCTTGAATTCATCAAAAGACGAAATAGAGTTATCGAGTAAACTACGATACCAATCGTAAGCTGAACCCGTCAGACACCCGATGAACACTCGAGTGAGAAGAGTATCATTTTTCTGCAAGTGTATAGTCATAATATCAAAGTAATTGATATATTGACTGGGAGATGCTTTTCCATCGAATAAAACCATGGATTGTGGCTTAAACTTCGGTGGAAAGGGTACAACATTCCAATGAGGAGGATAAGGTTGCTTAATCCCTAACCTCTGGAGCTGATCTTTGTGTCTCAAAACTTCAAACTGTGCTTTGAGTTAACGCACTGCTTGAATGGCTTCACTGGTTTGAGGAAGTACATTTGATTGAATAGTCATTGGATGTAGCGTAACCCCCACTGGAGGTGGTACATCTTCTGGAATGATGGGATCTGGCGATACAGAATTTTGATCAACAGCAGGCTCTTGAATATTCGAAGGTATATCAGCCCCTTGACTATCTTGAGTTTGTGCTGCTAC
The DNA here is from genome assembly GCA_029216955.1 of Iris pallida. Classification (NCBI taxonomy): domain Eukaryota; kingdom Viridiplantae; phylum Streptophyta; class Magnoliopsida; order Asparagales; family Iridaceae; genus Iris; species Iris pallida. The sequence continues at coordinate 17,315,791 of JANAVB010023800.1, read as the reverse complement.
TAGTACCGGAGTTATTACTGTAGGTTGAGCAGTTTGCTGGTTCAAAATTATCTGATGCATGCTTTGCACCATGTTGAGCATGTCTTTCAATGATTGCTCCACGGCAGTGAGACGTTATTCTGTATTAGCAGATAACGTCTCTGGTTCATCTCCAACAACGTAGGATTCAACCTCTCTTGAAGACATAGAAGGATTAGTATAGAAGTATGAATCCATACTATCGGTATCAGACTCAAAAGATTGAGTACCCCCAGCTTCTGAATCAGAAGTCTGCAATTGTCTTTGTCTTCTTGATCGAGTATTCTGATATACTCTTTCAAAGGAATCAAGAAGCCTGTTGAACTGTTATTGACCTGGGGTTTGGGACACATTCCGTCTTGGATGTCGTCCTCTGTTAGTATGAGATGCCATGTTGACTGACACATATGACAGCTCATGTTCTTGGTCTTCAGCTTGATGTTGAGGCGAGTTAAAACTTAAACGATCAAACTGACCGTTTTGAAGCCGAACAACAACAGTTGATCACAACCTGGTGATATTCACAATGATGTTTTTCTTGGGGGAATGTCACTGGAGATTGTCTGTTCTTACGTTTTTGCATTAGCAATTCACGTAAATCAGAAGGAACAGATAGAGTATTCTTCTTTATTATATTTGGGGTAGAAAAATGTTTAGTCCCTTGTGTATAAAGAAGATTACTGGCTTCATTCGCAGAACCAAACCGTACATTTTTACGCGTTTGGAGTTGTGTGCGTAAATCTTGAGATTTAGCACGAAGGACTCCATTTTCATGGTGTGTAATTTGTAAGTTTGGTACTTTGTGTAAAGCAGTATAAGAAGGTTGTTGGTGTAGGACAGAAGTTTTACCAACGACATTTTTACGCTGTACACGTTTAGGCACATTCACATTAGATGTGCAAACATCGTTATGAATTTTATCTACACTGTCAAAGACAGGAGACTTACCTTTACGCGTGGAGCGTGAAAATTGATTATCTACCACATCACAGATGGGAGATTTTGCTTTACGCGAGGAGCGTAATTTATTTGGGCCCACCACGTCACCGACGGGAGACTAATTCTTACACTCAGAAGCATAAACTTTAGAGTCTGCCCCATTACAAATGGGAGATTCATTCTTATGTACTGAGCGTAAAATTTGGTTCTTACCCACTGAGCGTAAAACTTAATTCTTACGCAGTGGGCGTGAAACCTGATTATCTTTACCGTTACAAACGGGAGATAAATCATCACACTTTGAGTGCAACTCTGAAGTAAAGACCGCCTCGTTACGAACGGGAGCCCCTACGACAGGAGTGGGAAGAATTCCCTTGTGATCAGAAGCAACAGAGAGATCAGAAACCACCTTGGATTTGGGAATCCAAACTTTTTGTGCTTTGCGAGACTTTTGAACATTGGAGTGGCGAAAACCACCCCCAGTTCAGAGCATTTCGTCATAGGCAGTCTGGTCGAAGTGCACAACCAGAGTCTTCTTGGTCGAACCGACCGAAACATCATCATATTGAGCAATCACCTCCTCGTCAGAGGAGAAGGTTGTCCCCAGCAGAGTCGCTATTTTGTTTCACTTAACAAAATTGCCAAACAAAGGTTGGATTTTGAAAATAAAACGAGAAAAAGTACAAGAAGTACAAATTTGATTCTGGGAAAATATTGCTATGGAAGTCTGATCTGTAAATGATCACTTTGTTCCTTGGACCATATGATGATGATGAAGATCACTGCTTGAAGTAGAACAACTTGGAAGAACTACGTCACCAGAAAGGTATCGACGTACTTGGGCACTGATGGCGAGGCCGAATGCTTTCCTACTTTGCTTTACTCTGTTGTGAAAGAAAAGTTGAAGAAGAATGCTCCGGAGAATCACAATCTCGAAGTTCTGATCTCTGTATTCTCTCATGTTCCCTCTGTCCTTGTCTTTGAGAAAAAATGAGTCTATTTATAGACTGGGGCTTCTGTGCGTAAAAGAGCATCAAAATCTGTCTTTACGCTAACAACTGCCACCCATGATCAGAGTCATCCTTTGCATACGTTGACACACGTCCCATCATTTCAGTAAGAATAGGATACATGTACACACGTTCTTCAAAATATGTGGCATGAAGGCCATGTAGGCAAACCACGTTCAAAACTGGCCAGAAAGAATAGGGCGTAAAAATAGCCCCAACATCCTCTGGGCGTAAAGCAGTAAGATGAGCGTAAAGTAGCTCTGTCATAGGTTTCCCACGTAAAGTGGTTATTGAATAACCTTGAGCGTAAAATGACTCAAATAGACTTTACGCACACATTGTTTTATGAGCGTAAGAACTCATAAAAAACTCCGTGCGTAAAAGAAACCATACAGTGAGCGTCAAGTAGCTCGATCCCCATAAACGACAATAATGGTCTTTGTATAAGACAAATTCCATTAAATTCTGTGGTAAATGCCATCATTAATATCTTCATGTCAGAGTTTGCATTAAATGCGAAATTTGACAGCTTTGTCCAGCGTAAAAGAGGATGCTCTGTCCTTGGCGTAAAATCATAGGTGTAGACCCAAGCGTAAAATGATCACCTGCTTAGGCATAAATTGATTAGCCTAGATTTGGGCGTAAAAGAGATTACCCGCTCTACTTGGTGTAAAAACTGATCACTTATGAATGGGATGAATCTTTCTTTGAAGCACTTTTTACGCTCCTACAGTGACTTAATCTATGAGTTTTAGGCATCATAGGCGAGTCTGGGAGCTTGGGTTTTGAGGCGCATGCAGAGCTTCACATCAGGGTGCGCCTAGAATCAGGTACAAGGGAGGCGACTTAGTCTTATGATCTTTAGGAGGCATGAGCAAGTCCAGGCGCATGGCTTTTGAGGCGCATGTAGAGCTTTGTCTTCTGTTGCTTGGGATCAGAAGTAAGTCGGGGGGTTCATGACCGCTAGGGCGTACGCAGTCTTCTGGGCGCATGGCCACGAGGCGCATACGAATGATCGGTCTACCACGTTGCTAACCCTAGGTATAATGATGGTGCCGACATCATTAGCGCTTCATTTTCTGCATAACTGATTGGATGGCTCTTGGTTGCCGCCTTGTCATTTAGCATTAAATATTTGATGAGGAGGGTTGCATTGGTTAGTGCCAATCTGGGCGCATAGCTATGGCCCACTAGGTACATCCATGGAGAGCGTATGATATCGACGGCACATCTGCCAATATGTCGCATCCTCTTTGGCCAGCCTGTTGAGTTCTTCGAGGCGTTAATGGTTGAATTGACTTAGCCGAATACGATGCGATAGATGCATTTGCTATTTAATACAAATTTATTGCATGGAATTTGGAACGTTGGCCATTTGGCACTCAGGTGTAGGTTGCCCGTGCTTATAAATAGTTGTATGAGGGAAAGCTTTGCTTTCATTCTTCGTTTCGATGTAAAGATGAACTTGGCCAGAGTTCTGCCTTGGCGAACTACCGAACTCGAGCTCTTTCAGAGGGTGAAGATGCATTGTCCCAGTCTTCCCGTCGCTCTGAGCTTCTGTTATAGTGTCTGTTGTATCCAAATATCGAGATCATCGAGTGCCGACACAGGCCGATGGTGCTTATTGCATCCAAAGATCGGGGCGGCCGTGCTCCATCTTTCGTTATGCTGGCAGCGCTACGGGTTGTCGAGTGTGCCTGTTGCTTCCGAAGACCGGGGCATCGTACCGCAATCTTTATCGATCTAGGAGAGCTCCTCCTCCTGCTACACAAGGGCTAATTGGTGCTGATAAGAGAGAGTGATTCGCTCTAACTATGCACGGAGATGCGCATACGTTGAGATGCTGGAATGATGCGCCTGGACGAGACATCAGAGTGATGTGCCTGACAGATGATGCGCATGCCAGGGGGCGCATGGCAGTTGCTGCACCTGGTTATAGATTTAGGATCTTTCTTTTTGTAGAAGTTCTCCTTTGTAAAGCCTTTCTTTAGACACGTAATAAACTTTCATATGAAATAAAAGTCTTCTTTTGAATGTCTTTAAATTTGTACTTTTCTTTGCTGTGCCAAGTATCTGTTTGAGCTTCCCGGCGCATTTGAGTCTGTCGCATGGTTGGTTTGAGCGCATAGGAATTCTGACCTATAGATGTGTCTGAAATTCCATGCTTCTACAAGACCCCCTTCAAAGTTTTCAAAACTTTTTGGGCAAGTTTTGGAATACTTTGAATAAAAAGCATAGGGATTAACGACTCTGGGCGCATGCCCTTCGCATAGGCGCATGGCCTTTTTTGGCGTATAGTCGTTCCGTACGTCGCTGTGAGGAACGCTAGTTGCTAAGGCGCATACTGCTGGGGTGCATGCTTCTTCTGAAAAGATAACACCTCGATCTTAGGAAAGATTAATGATGATCTTTTGAAGATAGGCAGCCGTCAATTTCTCGAATCCCAAAGCGACTGATTGCTAATGTCATGCCTCATTGGTTTACGCGCTAGACCAAGCCTATAAATAGGCGGCTTGTGAGGAGAGATAGTCTTCTTCTTTTCTGAAAAAAGCTTTCTTCTTCCTTAGAACTCTTTTCTTCTTTCTTTTCTTTGTTGGAGAGAAGGCTCCCAAGATGCCCCGAGGTGGTGTTGCTAGCCGAGGAAGGGGCCGAGGCAAGGAACCCTTAGTGGTCGACATGGAGGAAGTCCCCGTCGTCAGGGCGACCCACGCCGACGTTCGCCCGGAAGTGCTCGGTGGGTATACTCTTGCCTTGGTCTTTTCTGCAGTGATGTTGGGGGTGTCCCAACTATGGATGAGCTGCCTTATGTGGTTGTACTTAGGCTGACGCGCATGGACTTTTGTCCTGATGATGCGTCGAAGCTCTTTCAGCTGACGCGCATTGACTTAAGTCCTAATGATGCGCCGAAGCTTCACTTGCTGACGTGCATGTACTTAGGTTCTGATGATGCGTCGAAACTTCACTTGCTGACGTGCATGGACTTAGGTCCTGATGATGTGCCGAAGCTTCACTTGCTGACGCGTATGGACTTAGGTCCTGATGATGCACCGAATCTTCACTTCAATTGCATCTGGACTTTTAATCATATGTGTCTTTGTTGGGATTCCTTATATGCGCATAGGTTTTAGCCCAGTTGATGCGACAAAGATTCTGATGCGGCTCAGATACTTGTTTTCAGCTTCTATGTCTTTTTGATAACTTCTCTTTGACTCTGTTGCAGTATCCATGCCGAAGGCGAACGCTTTTGTGAAGGAAGAGATATCGCTTTTTTATCAAACAAGTGCCGGTGACTGTTAAGGAGGAGGTGTCACCAAAGGTCGAGTTCAAGAAAGAATTGATGACCATCACGGAAGAGATTGCTCCCAAGGTTGAGGTTAAGGAGGATCCACCGTCAGAGAGTAGCATCATCGGGACTAACCCTCCTGTCCCTGCAGAAGACCTCAACCAGATTGAGCCTTCATATGTAAAGTGGCTGAGGGAGTGGTACATGCCTCAACGCAACTACGATCCCTGGTTGTGAGGATTCCTAGGTTGCTTTGCAATCGCCGTTTTCGGGAATATGGATAAAGTCAATGTTTCTATTTTGTCTTAGTGTTTCTGAGAACTGAAGGAACCTGAAGATGTAGTTTATTTCTTTTCAATATCGATGTATTCTCTTATTTTCTATTTAGCTGAAGAAAATAAAATAACTTTCTGCTTTGTTCATTTCCTGTGATTTTTTTGACCCATTATCTATTGTGCACCTTGGTTTCTGGGTGTAGATAAGAAGTTACTCACAGAGGAAACCGCACATTCACTCAGAGGTAATATGGGCATGGTAATATGGGGCAATTTTTTGTGTGTAGACTTATCACCCTTGGCGTACCTTGGTGTTAGGTACGGATAATAAGTTGAGAGAGAGGATCGACATATTTACTCAGAGGTAAGGTGGACATGGTAAATATGGGCCAAAATGGTGGAGTTTTCCTACTCAGAGGTAACATGGACATGGTAGGGGTGAACTCTGTAGGGTTTTTTAGAACAACTCAGAGGTGATACGGACGTGGATGTTTTATGGAGCAACAACAGGAATTGTTGTATGGATTGTTTACTCAGAGGTGACATGGACGTGGTAAATATTGCCTTAAACATGATCTTACATGGTACATGATCCTGCTTGATGAGGTGTAGAGAGGCAACTCAGAGGTGATGTGGACATGGTTGTTCTTCTACTGGGAATAGAATACAACGAAACAACTGGGTTCCAGAAGCATATGATTTGTCAATAGAAGGGCTGTGAACCTGGTTTGGTCAAGTTTACCAGTCCTCTCTATGGTGAGAGGCAGTACGTTTTCGATAGAGGTCAAGAATAGTACTTCTTCAAGAACTTGTCATTAATGGACATCATGAACAAGCCCCCATTAGCTTGAGCGAGACGATAAGCACTGTTTGAGTATACCGTCTCTATGATGAAGGGTCCTTCCAATTTGGGTTCGAACTTTCCCGGTGTTTTGTGAGTCATCACCACCGGTCTCCTGACTGCCAGAACCAGGTCGTCCACTTGGAAAGTTCTCTATCGGACTCTTCTGTTAAAAGTCTGTGATATGCGGGCTTGATAAAGTTTGATGCGCTGTTGAGCCAAGTGGCATTTTCGTCCAGCGCTTCCAACTCTTGCAGACGGCGATGTTGATTGTCCTCTTCCGTCAACTGATTTATGATCGCCACTCAGAGTTAGGGGATTTGTATCTCCAGTAGTAGCACTGCCTCGCTCCCATAAACCATGGAGAATGTTGTGTTGTCCGTCGGGTCCGTATCGTTGTACGTTAGGCCCAAAGGCATTCACCGAGCTTCTCGTTCCAGTCGCACTTATTGGATGACGCGACCTTTTTGAGAAGCTTGACGATGGTCTTATTAAAAGCTTCAGCCAATCCATTTGCTGCCGGATTGTAAGAGGTTGATGCCATATTCTGAATACGATTCTTGTCACAGGATCTACTGAACGCATGGCTGATGAATTACGGGACATTGTCGTGGATAATCCTTCGAGGTAACCCAAAACGGTAGATGACGTGATGCTTGATGAAGCTGATCACTCTTGAGCTTTTTACCTCTGTGAGAGGTACTGCTTTCGCCCATTTAGAGAAATAGTCGGTGATTGCTAGGTTAAAGCGGTGTCCCCTTGACAAATGAGGGGTGATAGGCCCCACTATATCCATGCCCCAGGCTTCAAATGGCCAAGAGGCAACCGTCGGGTGTAGAGGATCTGACGGTCTGTGGATGAAGTCGGCGTGCAACTGACAGGCATGACACTTTTTTGTATACTCGACAGCGTCGGCCATCATGGTGGGCCAGTAATAGCCCATGCGTCGAAGTCGGTCCTGTAGCTTAGGACCTGGTTGATGAGCTTCGCATGTTCCGTCATGAGCTTGTAAAAGAGCTTCGGCTGCTTTTTCGTTAGATAAACATCGGAGGAGAAGTCCGTCGTAGGAGCGCCAGTACTCTTTTTGGAGGTTGTATCGTAATAGAAGCAGAAGGAGCGCCTTCTGACTGAGACTGCCTCCTTTGGGTCTTCCGGGAGAATTTTGTGGACAGCAAAGTCGATGAATCGGAACCTTCAGTCTCTGACATTGATGCCAGGGTCCGCGGCCATGGCATAAGTTATCCGTATGCACAGATTATTTTTGGGGTAAGCCAAGTCCCGATCCGTCACCGTAACGAAGTGTTAAGTCCTGAGGGATGCAGCCAATGGGGCTGCAAGGCCGGCCACTGCATCGGCTTCCAAGTTTTGTAGCCGAGGTATATGCTCTATAAAGAATTCTGCGAAGGTTGAGATGATGTCCAACGCTGCTTTGTGATAGGAGATGAGGTCTTCATGGCGGACCTCATATTGTCCCCGAATTTGATTGATGACGAGCTTTGAGTCGCCGTAAGATTCGAGATAGTCCACCCCCAGCTGTCTTGCTAACTGAAGCCCCATGATGAGTGTTGTACTTGCAATATTGTTGGAGCACAGCTCTGAAAGAGAATAAGAGCGCAGGATGACAAGTTTATCGGGAGAGATTAAGACCCCCCCACTCTTGCGATAATTTAGCCTTTGGGGCCTGTTATGGAAGCAGCGTCGAAGAACATTCGCCAGACTGGGCTTTCTTCGGTAATCACTACTAAAATCTGCTTAATTGGTGACGTAAATTTAGCGATGTTACCAAAACGTCGCTAAATTGTGGACATTAGCGACGTATAAATGAAACGTCAGTAACCGTCGCTACTAGCGACGCAAATAGCGACGTGACAACGACGTATATTAGTTACGTGAGCTAGTCGTAGGGAAACAACGCTACAACGTCGCTAATTGCGACTGATTTAGCGACATTAATAATAACGTCGCTAAATTCTAACTAAATTAAATTCCCCTCCTGATTCATTTCCCCCATCCATTTTACTCTCTCACTCTCTTCCTCCGGCGCTCTCGCTCTCACTATCTCCGGCGCTCTCGCTCTCGCTCTCACTCTCTCCGGCGACTTCACTCTCTCCGGCGACTCTCCTCTGGTACGTGACTTCCTTTCTCTCTCTCTCTATTTGTTATTGGTGGTTGGAGGGGTGATGGTAGCTCAGGGGGAGGGGCAGAGGGGTACGGGTGGTTGGGGGTAAGGAATGGTTGGGGGTGGCTGGAGGGTGGGGCAGGGGGGTGAGGGCGGCTGGGGGTGAGAAGAGTGGACTGGGGAAAAGGGAGTGTTAGGGTTCGGGTTAGGGGGGAGGGGCGGGGAGGGTGAGGGCGGCTGGGGGGTGAGGGCGGGGGGGCTTGGGAGGGGAGGGGCGGATGGTGGGGAGGGGTTGGGGATAGGGTTCGGGTTAGGGTTAGGGGTAGTGTAGGTGTTAGGGGGGCTGGGGAGGGGAGGGGGGCTGGTGGGGGAGGGGTTAGGGATAGGGTTCGGGTTAGGGCTAGCGGTAGTGTAGGGGGGAGGGAGGAGGGGTGCGGGGGGGGGGGGGGGGGGGCGGGGGGCTGGGTTAGGGGCACCGATAGTGCCAAAAATCTGATAATTTAGTAATAGTTATTTGTTTTTCGACACCGAAAAATGTGATACTCCGATTCGAAACCACGTACCGATAGTGCCGATATTTGTAACACGTAGTTTTGCTGGTTGGTTAATTTGTAACACGATAGTGCCGATATTTGTAACATGTACCGATAGTGTCGATATTTGTAACACGTAGTTTCCTTGATCCCGATACTCATAGGAATGGTCCCGAGTCATGCCCGTAGTATGTAGTATATTCATTTTAGTTTGTAGTATATTCATTTTAGTTTTGAAGTTTTAGTTTTGAAGTTTATTCGTTTTAGTTTGTAGTATGTAGTAGGAATGGTCCCGACTCATAGGAATGGTCCCGAGTCACGGCCGTAGTATGTAGTATGTAGTATATTCATTTTAGTTTTGAAGTTTATTCATATTTGCAGATATCTAGAAATGGCTATATTCATGTATCTGCTAGACCGTTCGTGGATGTACAACCGCATTCGAGATGACAGGTGCGGTGTGCGAGATGAATACATCGTCGGTGTAGAACAATTCCTCCAATTTGTGAAGGCATTTCCTCAATCCATGGACGGCATGGACATTAAGAGCCCGTATGTAAAATATCGGAACATGAAGTTTCAACCAGAATTGGATGTGATGTATCACTTATACACAAAGTGTTTCCTTCCGAATTACTACCAATGGACCGCACACGGAGAGCTTGTACCTTTAGCATTCCAAGAGGAGTGGAGCCCCTTGTGGAGCCCCTTTTGGAGCCTTATATGAATGTCCACAACCGAACTGGTGTCGACAACGATTACGTGAACATGGTCTTCGACACTGCAGGGCCTAGTTTTGATCCATACAATCGTGACGCAGCTGAGGAGGCACCGAATGCCGATGCCGCAAAGTTCATGGAGTTGCTGGAGAATGCAATGACTCCTTTATACCCTGGCTGTGAGGACCATTCACCGTTAGAGGTGATCACTCGGCTCTTGATCATAAAGTCTGACTTTAACATGTCACAAGAATGCTATAATAGTGTGCTCGAGTTGATTACCGATATCTTGCCGGAGGGTGCCAAGTTACCGAAAGACTTCTACCGCTCTAAGAGGATGGTGAGATCCCTCGGGATGGGATACGATAAGATCGATTATTGTCAGAATGGATGCATGCTTTACTACAAAGATCACAAAAATGCAGAAGTGTGCAGATTCTGTGGTGCTGATCGCTACAAGCCAACTGCTGCAAGCAAGTCTAGAAGACCGACTGCTTCAATGCACTACTTATCATTGATGCCGCGGTTGTAGAGATTGTTCATGGTGAAAGAGACTGCCAAAATATGAGTTGGCACAAGCGACAAAAGACCGAAGGAGTGTTAGATCACCCATCTGATGGAGAAGCGTGGAAGCACTTCGATCGAGCATATCCTAATTTTGCTTCTGATGCACGTAATGTAAGGTTGGGTCTCTGCTCTGATGGTTTCACCCTATTTGGTCTTTCAGGCTCCCAATATTTATGCTGGCCGGTAATCCTCACTCCGTACAACCTACCTCCTTGGATGTGCATGAAGACATATTACATGTTCTTAACTATTATCATTCCCGGTCTGAACAACCCGAAAAGGAACATCGATGTGTACTTACAGCCGTTGATAGATGAGCTGAAGCAGCTATAGGAAACAGGGGCATACACCTGATGCTTGGAAAAAATAGAATTTTCAGATGCGGGCAACACTATTGTGGACAATCAACGACTTTTCATCTTATGGAATGTTATCTGGATGGAGCACTCATGGTCGGCTTTCATGTCCGTATTGTATAGACCGCAGTAAGGCTTTTCGTTTGAGACACGGAGGAAAGCCATGCTTCTTTGATTGTCATCGGCAGTTCTTTCCGAAAGACCATCCGTACCATAGGAACAGAACTGCATTCCGTGTCGGCGCTATGGAGAAGGGCGATCCACCGCCAATATGGTCCAGAGAGGACACATGGGAGCAAGGAAAAAAAATCCTAAGTGCTATTGAATATCCTACAACGAGCGGCCGTTGCGAGGGATTTGGCAAAGATCATAACTAGACCAAAAGGAGTATATTCTGGGATCTGCCATATTGGAGCACAAATCTGATTAGACATAACCTTGACGTCATGCATATCATGAAGAACATATTTGATAACATAATTAAAAATGTGCTGGACGTCAAGGGAAAGACAAAAGATAATCAGAAGGCTAAGTTATTGCGTAAATGGTTTCAGGTTCAAGTCAACAAATGCTCGAATAAGAGACGACTTCTTGGATTTGGATTCTACGAAGAATAGCTGTTTGTGCATAAAATCTTCAAACTACAAAGACGTCGACCCAGGCAATGACTTCTTTGGCGTCTTACGGGAGATTGTTGAACTGACATACAATTATGCTATAGAACCTTGTAAGATCGTCTTGTTCAGATGTGACTGGTTCGATCCGATCCAGGGTCGAGGTTGGAGAATTGACAAACATGGTCTTGTTGACATAAATTATCGCCGTCGATATCAAGCTTATGAGTCGTTTGTTCTAGCAAGCCAGGCTCAGCTAGTTTACTTTACCAGCTATCCAAAACGAGGAGCCGGAAGATCAGATTGGTGGGCAGTCTGTAAGACTAAGGCTAGGAATACCTTCGATGTCGACGAGATAGCTTATCAGGAAGACAAACTACCTCTTATTACAAATATTGTCGATGTGGACTCAACGGAAGTTCTTCATGACATGTTTCATCAATTGGAAGAGGTAGAAGTATCAGAAGAGGAAGAGGAAGTTGATAGAAGTGAAGAGGAAGAGGAAGTGGAATCGGAATCGGAACAAGATGAATTTTCAGAAGAGGGTTGAATATGTTTAATTTTCAGATGTAGTATGGTTTAATTTTGTTTTTTTCAGATGCAGTATGGTTTACTTTTGTTTTAGCAACGTTAATAAGCGACATTTTCAGATGTAATATGGTTTACTTTTATTTTTTCCAGATATAGTATGGTTTACTTAGCAACGTTCCCTGGCTATAGTATAGTATATTTTTGTTTTTTTAAGATGTAGTATGGTATACTTCTGTATTTTTTCAGATATGGCTCGACATGGATCATTTGGTTACGGTGCTGGTGGGAGTCGACGACCCCAACAGCCTCCATCTACCACTTCTACCGACTCCTCATCCCCTCGCACTCCAGTATACACTAGCGATCTAGTCGCCGACAGTGTCTCTATACCCAGCTCTAGCAGTTCGAGGCTAGGGCCTTCTTCTTCTATGCAGCCAGTACCGTCGAGTATTCCAGAGGTCGAACCCACTATTGAGGAGCAGGCCGAGGGCGAGGCCCACGTCGAGGTCGAGGGCGATGGCGAGGCCCAAGTCGAGGGCGAGGACGAGGCCGAGGCCGTGGGGCAGGCTGCTGGCAGGGGCATAGTGCAGCTCCCATTTGAGACAGATCCTCTGTATCGCCCGGAGGTAGATCTGAGGTTGGATATTTGGGCATATACTCGGACCAGGCGGTAAGTGAAATTATTGTATTTAATTAGTTTAAATGTATTATAAACTTGTTTAATAAATTTTAATTTCTATTTTACAGATATCATCCCTCCTCCGAACACCGGTCGCTGGGTACATTCCTGCGACAGAACTACGACGGGCCCTGGATCAACTGGAGGGATGTCCCGGCCGACAAGAAGGCCTTCTGGTTTGAGCACTTTTCGGTACGTAAAAGTTTATTTCCTTTTAACATTTAGTATGTTATATTATAACTTATGTACTCCTATGATTTTTTCAGCGGACTTACTTCTTCCCTCCCTACGTCGCCTTTGCTGTCGAGGCTATATTTTCCAGCGTCGCCATCAAGCTCATTAGGGACGCGATCCTCGACCAAAAGGATCACGACCGCCGGGGAGAGCCTATTCAGGGTTGGATCTCTGCCGCCGACTGGGCGGTAATAAAGAGGAGATTCGAGAAGGAAGCCTACAAGGAGAAGTCCGCGAAATCTAAAAGAGCGCGACAGGCGGGGTCGCAGTGGTGTGGTGGATCACGGTCCATCATGGATTTCTTCACTCATATGGTACGTATCTCGCCGTATACCCATAATTAATACTTTATAGTAATATATTTCTTTCAACTTAACTGACAAATCATATAATAATTTCGTAACAGGTTGAATCGGAAGAAGACCCGAATATGGTGACCTTGTTCCTCGCCACGCACACGAAGGAGGAGCGGTTCGTAGACGACAAGGCCCGGGACACCTACGTAAGTTTTACTTAATGCTAGTTCATTAATATTAATTTTTAGTTACGTAGAAAATTCATATAGATGTTATTTCTAGGCCGAGTTTTAGAAGTTTTACTTAATGCTTGTGCATTAGTATCAATTTTTAGTGACCATGTGAGAATTCATATAGATGTTATTTCTAGGCCAAGTTTTTGGGGCTTAGGGAGGCCGGGCCGACACGGTCAGAGGGAGCTGGTGCTAGCACTTCCCAGCAGTCTCCGGCCGCCGCAGCTCAGTCATATGATGAGCTATGGATGAGGGCCGTTGGTGGCATGCATAGGGGTACGTATTATGGTATGGATTCCTATGGTTCCTTCATTGCGTCATAGGCCTCTGCGACCGCCACTAGTGTGCCCGGCCCCGCATAGATTGAGGAGTCGCTCCGCCACCAGTAGAGTGTTGATGCCCAGATCGCACCTCTATGTGACGAGATGCTACAGATGATGGGGGTGCCGTATACAGATGATTCTGCGCTCATCTCACACTTTGAGAGGCTGGAGGAGACTACGGAGGTGCTGCGACAGATTACCCGCGCTACGCAGCGGTTGGTCGAACAGATGCAGCATTTCCAAGAGATGGCTACGGAGCGACCGTCTGTTGGTACATCGAGAGCATCGTCTACATCCGGCGGTGTACGGGAGGACATGCTCGTCCACCTGTTGTCACCGGAGGAGTATCAGACGATCCTGACATTGCGACGATAGTCATCTGGTGGCGCTCCTCCTCCAGCACCGGGTCCAGCTCCAGCTCCAAGAGATCAGTAGTTTTGTTTTTCCATTTTTGGACTGTACTATATTTTTGACTTTGTATGTATTTGGGGATATTCAGTATTTTCGTTGAGGATATTGAGTTTGTACGTATTTGCAGATCTTGATTTGGTTTATTCAGGATATTATATATTGACATTGTTCGTTGTTGATAGTATTTTTTCTTTATATTTTTTGTATATTTTGGAATGTATTGTGTGTGCCGGTGTTGAGTGTTCCACCGAGGGGGTCGGCGAACCCAGGGATTAGATTTTGTATTTTGTATTCTGTATTTTAGCTCAGGCTCCAGTTCCATTTGCATTCTGGAACCTATTTTTTTATTTATTTTTAACTTAGCGACGTTCATATTCGTCGCTAAATTTAGCGACTTTAATAAATGTCACTAAAAGCGTCACCAAATGCTGACGTCGCAACACGTGGCACCAAATCTGATGTCAGCTCGTCGTCGCTAAAACGTAGTAAAAATGTCGCTAAACGGCGACCACACGATAACATCGCCTTATACGTCGCTAATTAGCGTTAACGAACAAATGTCGCAAATAACGTCGCTAATTAGCGACGTTAATAACGTCGCCAAATAACGTCGCCCTGGCGACGTTTTGCGACATTTTCTCGTTTAGCGACACGTGTTTTCCGTCGTTTCCAAAACGTTGCCCAAAACGTCGCTAAATTCATTTAGTGACATTTTTACCAAGTTTAGCGACGTTTTGGAACGTCGCTAATATGACAAATTTTTGTAGTGAATGTTTTCTTCTTGCACCTCATCGGGGATACCTTCCTAGAGTCTGGACGATTCCAAAATTGGGTGCGCGGCTAGGAAGTCGGGTAATGCTTGGCCCTTGACAGCCTTTTGTGGTACGAATACAATGTCATATGGTGTCAATAATATCGTCCATGTAGCCAACTGAGTGTTTAGCGCTCATGGTTTTGTCATAAGAATTATGAGTGGATTGACTCGGAAGATGACATGGATGGTTTGTCCCACAACATAGTGGCTAGTTTTCTGGATGGCGAACACCAATACTTGACACTCTTTTTCCACGGGGTTGTACCAGTGTTCGGCCCCAACCATCGTCCTGCTGAGGTAGTAAATAGCCTGCTCATGGCCTGCTTCGTTGTTCTAGGCCAACAAAGCGCCAAGGGAATGGTCCATTGCTCGGACATAAAGCAAGAATGGTTTGCTTGCGACGGGACTTGTCAGATAAGCTTTGATGTCGTCGAAAGCTTTCTGACATTCTTTCATCCAGATGTAAGAAACTTCCTTCTTCATAAGCTTGGTGAAGGGTTGACATTTTTTGGAAAGGTTCGCGATAAACCTTCAGATGTCGGCGAGTCGTCCTTGTAGGCCTCAAAGTTCAATAAGGTTCTTCGGAGGGTCCATGTCAGGGATGGCTTTAGTCTTCTCGGGGTCGACATGAATGCCTTCTGCAGTGATGATGAAGCCCAAGAACTTTCCACTAGAGACCCCAAGAAAGGATTTAGCGGGGTTCGTTTTAATCTGATGTGCCCGCATAAGGTCGAATACTGTCTTCAGGTCTCCTAGGTGATCATCCTTAAGACGGCTCTTGACGGCGATATCGTCAACATAGCACTCGACTGTCTTGCGAAGGTATTGACGAAAGATAGTGCTCATATCTCATTGGTATGTGGACCAGTGTTCTTCAAGCCAAAGGGCATTACTGTGTAGCAGTAAACCCCCTTTTGGAGTTCCGAACGACGTATGTTTTTCGTCGTCTGGGAATATCTTGATCTGATTATAGCCTGAGTAGCCGTCCATGAAGGACATACGCTCAAAGCCACATGTGTTGTCGATCATTACGTCCGTGATCAAGAGTGGAAACTCATCCTTTGGACATGCAGAGTTGAGATCCCCAAAATTGATGCAGACTCGGATCTTCTCGTTCTTCTTAGTGATGGGGACGATGTTGGCTACCCAGTCGACGTATTGCTCTTCATGAATGAACCTGCTGTCCAAGAGCTTGTCGATCTCTTTGTCAATGGCATACATAATGTTAGGACGGAAGCGCCACTGTTGCTGCTTAACGGGCTTAGCGTCAGGCAAGATGTTAAGCTTGTGCATTACGACTGGTGGGTCGAGTCCAGGCATGTCTTCGTAGCTCCAGGCGAAGACGTCGATATATTCTTTGACAGGTGGATCAAGGATTCTCGGTCCTCCTCCACCAAACTCTTGCTAATGAAGATGGGTTTGGATGAAGATCCATCTCTAAGGTCGATCTGCTCGACCTCGTCTTCGGTAGAGAGTTCTCACATTTCAAAGAGAGACTCCCATTGTGTGCCTAGGCGTTGAGCCCAGGGTTCTTCGTCGAAGAACTCTCATGTTTGATCGTCACCTTTATCTTCTGAAGGATGTACGGATGTCATGTTGGCTGACAACACCCTCCTGAAGATTGAGCCGACGCTGGTGTCGAAGTCCCAAGTTGAAGTTTCAGATGAGTGAGAATGTAAGACATCATCCGCTTCTGATTCTTCTGGAGTTGTTGGAGGCGTGATGTAGCCTACCCCTATTTGCCATTAATTATAAAAGTATAGAACAATTTTATAGGAGGACTAAACTTAGACTCACAATACAAACTCGCTCGTACAAAGAAAGCATAGGAATGAAAACCTAGGTACATCAATCTAAGTACGATTGTTTATTTTTGATTCTGGGGGGTGACGAAAGAGGCTCAGGAAAGCGACGACAGCTCTGCCTTACTCCTTGGACGATCAGACGTAGCCTTGACTCTGATGAAGAAATGCTCTCAGAATGTGCGGAAAGACTCTTCTGCGCGCGTGCCTTTGTCTCTCTGCGTGTCCAGCCGGGTGGGGAGAGTCTCTTTCTCTCTGGAATTCTTCTTCTCTTTTTCTTTCGAATTCTCCCCGGGTTTGCAAGGAATGGCACCTTGCTATTTATAGAAGTGGGGGTGTGATCATTAGGGTTTGCAATGATTTCCTCCTTGAAATGTCGACGGCCAATCATCTGGACCATTAATCTTGATTGCATTACATCTGGGTAGTTAATTCTTAATTGCGCCAAATCCGTATGGGCAGTTAATGCTGATTGCAATAAATCTTCATAGTTTGTCATGACAAGCTCGGATCTCCCGCCATGTGTTCAAATTTGCTTAATTACAACAAATCTGATTTGATCTGAGTAATAATGGTGATTGCACTAAATCTGGTTGTTATGATTTGCGAGCAACCATAACTCCGAGGGGATAAAACAGCCATGTGTCTCAACTGTCATGAGGATCGCCACGTGTATCAACTGTCATGAGGACCACCACGTGTCTTAACTGTCGTGAGTGGGACGTCCTGACAGAGCCGCATGAATGCGGTCTCTAAATGAACCGCATATGGGTGGCCCCCACACTTCTATCCGCACGAAGGTAGCAGCCGCATGAAGGTGACCACCGCATGAAGGGGACAGCTGCATGCAGGGGTCAGCCGTATGAAGGGGACTGCCGCATGAAGATGGCAGCCGTATGAAGAGAACAACCGCATGAAGAGAGCAACCGTATAGGAATGACAGCCGCATAGGAGTGGCAGCCGCATAGGAATGGCAGCCACATAGGGAGCTTTGGACTTGACAGATCATGCCAGCTATAAAAGATTTTCTTCTTTTCCCTAGGAATATGCCATCATGTCAGATTCATCATTTCGACTTTTAGGTCAGAGCTGTCATTTGTCAGAGCTTTCATTGTCAGGGTTGCCGTCAGAGTAATTAATTTAAGCTGCTGCTTTATGGCCAGTTGTCGGATCGGACAGCATGAGGCCATGTAGCGTGGAGCCATCCGAGCCGCATGAAGGACTTTTGGAGCCGCATGAGGCTCCTTCTGTTTGTGAACCGTATGGGATCCTGAAGGACTTAGGAGCCGCATGAGGCTCCTTCTGTTTTGAGCCGCATGGGCGTTCCTTGTCTTTTTTCATGCTTCTACAAGACCCCCTTCAAAGTTTTCAATTTACAAAATTGAAATACTTTGAATAAGAAGCATGGCTATATATAAGCTCTTCTGGCCGCAGAGGTTATTCTGACCGCATGGACTTCCTAGCCGTATGGACTGTCTGGCCGCATAGGCTATCTGCCACGTGTGCGTCTCCTGCCACGTGTGTGTCTTATTAATTGCTCTTAATTTGCTTTGGATTTAAAGCCGCCTTTTGGGGCAGGATCCCAATGGTCGGTTTTAAATATCCGAATTTTATTCGATGACCGATGAGTCGGTTTTGTTTTTATGTAGCACGCGGATCAAAGCGTCCGTTGGTTCATGAGCCCCCCCTTTTGTCTGCCTATAAATAAGGGGGTTTGTGGAACGGAGAGACTTCTTTACTTTCTCTCGTCTTCAACTCTTCTTGCCCTAAGTTGCTATCTTCGTCTTCCTTCTCCGCCCATCAATTAACAATGGCCCCCAAGTCTTCCAAAGCCGTGGCGAAGGGTAAGTGATTGGCTTCTTCATCAGCCACGGTGCCAGAAGATCACCCCGACGTTCACCCCATCATTGCTGGTAAGGGTTTGGAAATATCACATACTTCGAAACCCTAACAAAAGACGGCACTGTTGCATACTTTATGCACAAGCCTTTAATGCGTCCCTCGTCTTCATCGAACTGTTCAAATTGTATGGGCCGCATGTATGTCCTATGTCCGAGCCGCATGGGTGTATACCCCATGTCCGAGCCGCATGGGGGTTTGTCTAGTGGCAGCACAGGCACTTCATAAACTGAACTGAATAATGACTCGTCGCACAGAGCTGCATAAGTCCCTCTGAATTGAACCGCATGAAGTCCCCCTTAAACAGGACCGCATAAGCTCGTCTGGATTGGGCCGCATAAGGCTCTGGCCATCTTCTAACTTTGTTTCTTTTTATCTTTGATTCTTGCAGCATTCTTGCCGAAGGCTGAGATTATTGTGAAGGAAGAGATGTTGCCTCCTTTCAAACAAGAGTTATCGCTCGTTAAGGAGGATGTAATATAAAAATGGAGGAACAAAAAGGAGAGATGGCGCCTATTGAAGTTGTTGTGAAGGAGGACCCCAGTCTAACGGCAGTAGTTTTGGGAATTCTGACCCTCCTGCTCCGAACGAGGATTTTGCTCAAGTAGATCCTTCATATGAAAAATGGTTGAGGGATTGGTATATGTGTAACATCCAGTTTTCCAAATGAGAGTAATTTTAAAATTTTGTAATTATAATTATTATTTATTTTATATTATGATTTTTGGTAATTTTTAATCTTTTTAAAACTATTTAAATCATGACTTGTGATTTGGTGTGCAACTAGTGAAACCGTAGAGACTGTCTGCCCTAGAGCCTAGCCATGTGATTAGGGTATTTATTTATCATTTTTAGTTTGAGGGTATTTTATCATTTTTGAATTATTTGAATTTAATATATATTATTTAGAATTTAAAATGATTATTTATAATGGTGTGATTTAAATATAATTTAATTGATTGTCTTGTGTTGTGTTTAGCCCTAACCTAGATTGGACCTAACCTAGACTAGTAATAACTAGTCTAGTTAGCCATGGTTAGTAATAGTTAGTATTGGTTAGTTGAGTTAAGTCATGATTAGTTAGAATGAAATATGTTGCATTTAAGTTAAGTGTGAAGCCTAGGTTGTAGGCCCTTGATTAGACTTGATGGAATGAAAGCCCTTAGATTGTTCCCCAAAACCCTAAACCTAGCATTGGTGGCCGCCCCCCTAAGGAACAACTCCCTATAAAATCCCTCCCAAAATAGTAGCCTCCTTGTTCATCCCTTCATTTTTTCAAGAACAAGGTTAGCCTCCCTTGAAACTACTTCCTATTTTATTCAATATTAATCCTTTTTCATCCAAACTTCTTCCATGGTGTTCTAATTTGGGTTTCCTTACTGTTCATGGAGGTTAACTACAGTTTGGACACAATTTGGAGCCATTGGCTAGCTTAGGGAGATCTTATTTTTCGAGTTTTTCTTTGAGGACAACAGCTATAGGTAAATCCCTATTCCCTCCACTAAATTTTGATTTCTTTGCATGGTTAGGAAGCCCTAGGTGTCCTCTTACTGTAGGGATAGGTTTTGTACCCTTTCGTGTCCCTTACGTGTCCGTATCGGAAACATACCAATGGACAGTCGCAGGTGTTCGACAAAATACCACAGTGGGCAATTCGATCGAGTTTTCAGAATGTATTTGAATAGGAAATTATATTTTTGTGTAGCTTAGGGGTTTCTAAGGGTCTGAGCTTGTGTCGCATTGTTTTGGGGCCGTATCGAGCACGTGGACACGCCCGCGCGCGTGCGAGCTGCACTGCCCTGCTACCAGCGGGTTCGTGCAAGAGCTGTAGGACACGTGGACACGAGTACTTGGACACAAAGGGAGGGGAAGTGTCTGACATGACACCCCCAAAGTTTCGTTTCCAAAGGATACGTGTCGAGGGTGTTTGGACACGTGCACGGGTCGCACAGCTGTGTCAGTCGAGTGTATTGAGTTCGAGTGATGTGTTGGACACTTCTGTGTCCTATTTTTGGACACAACAGTAAGTGTGGGACACGAGCATATGTTTGTTATTAATTACCAACTCTTTAATTATAAATTTGATGAGTAATTGGATTCAAATTCTTGATTTCCTATATGGACTGATACTCTAGTGTATCAGCGTTCTAACTCACGGTTCTTCCTCTTGATTTACATTTTTAATGTTAATTGTATCATGTAATTAATGTGATTAATTATGGTTACATATTGATAACAAGATAGGGTTGTTAAGGAATCATTTTGATGGCTAGTGATTTCGAATTCATTGAATTCCTATGTGGACTGATACCCCTTAACTACACTGTATTTTCCTGAGTTAATTTTGTTTCCTGAGTTTGTGATATTCCTGCTGATTTCAATCAGGTTTAGCAGTTGTTTAGATTCTTATACATTGTATTAGTTACTATTATGGATTAGTTATGACTTGGGATGATATTAACACAAAATAGATTTCGAATGGAATGAATGGTTTTCAATGAGAATGGGAGTAAAAGAGTATCAGCCTATTGTTTCAGTTTTGGGTTTTTATTAAAATCTTTGGAACTTGATCTTGTATATATATATGTATATGTACTGAGACATTGGTTAGTTTGGATTTTGTATTGGTATATTTATATATACATGTTTTATATATATATAAAAATATATATATATATATATATATATATATATATATATATATATATATATATATCAATGTGTATTAATTGAATTATGTTCGATTTATCAATTTGTTTTGAACCTATACATATGTTAACTGGTTCAGTGAGTTCGAAAGTTAGTTTTCCAGATTTACATGAATTGCTAAACCTGTAACTGAGTTCAGGCCACCCTCTCACTCACCCCTTTATATACACAAAACTGAATATTAAAAACTGAGAATTTATGCATGAGTTGATGTTACCTATTGAGAGGAATTCAAAATTGGTTGAAGGGTTTGTTAACTGTCAATTGTTCAATATCCAAACTGTCGAATTGATTTCATTTCCCTTTGTTATTTCCATTATTAATTCACTGTCATTTGGGTCCTTTATTAACTGTTAATTGTTTCAATACCAACTGTCAAATTAATTTGACTGGATTCAATAACTGGGAATTGATTTCCTTTCCTTAATTAAATTTTGAATGATCAATAGAATGTTAATTCTCATACATTGCATTGGTTTTGTTTTGTTAAGAGAATTCGAATTGGTGTTGAGGTGGATTGGTTTATTAATTCACTGTCAACCCCCCCCCCCCAAAAAAAAACCTGAGAATTCCGGAGAATTTGATTTCCTTTCCTTAAACCAAATGTGAATGTTAACTTCCTATTGACACTTTGCTACACAACTGTCATGCCTCACTCACACACACACAGGTTTTGGCATTACCCTGTTAACTGTTTTCCCAGTTTACACACCGCGTTTTCATATCATTTACACACACAGGTTTACACATGTATTACACTAACTCCCATTGACACTCTATATACACTCTCATGTCACAGGAACACCCATGCTATTTATATTATACCATATGACACTACCACACTGTTTTGCAATGCACTATTTTTTTCCTATTCTCTTATTACACACACACAGGTATCCATATTCCTATTCCTATGTGACACTACACCATGCCACCTTGTTTGTCACATACACACACACACACATGTTTGTACACACCATCTAACACTCTCATGACACTTTGCTCTCATGTCTCTCATGACACCTTGCTTACATGTACACACACAAATGCATGTTCCCTTTTTCCTACCACTCTAGGTAGGTATATATATCTATATATATATATATATATATAGATAAATATATATATATATATATATATATATATATATATATATATATATATATATATATATATATGTGTGTGTGTGTGTGTGTGTGTGTGTGTGTGTGTGTGTGTGTGTGTGTGTGTGTGTGTGTGCGAGAGGCATATGTTATTACATATTGCCTATATATTATAATGAGTGTACTATATTATATTATATATATATTGATATGTGCATAGTGATATGTAGTTTGGTTATAGGCATGATATAGCTTATAACCTATGGCTCATTGCCTATGGGTATGGCTTGAATGCAGTTAAGGGTGTAGTTGACTTGTATAGCCTAGAAATGGTGTGTGCTTGCTAGAATAGGCTGGATAGGCCTAGTGAGACTTGTTTGGATTAGGTTTGACCTAGTTTGACTAGTCTAGTTGAATAGAGTTGACCGAGAGTTGATTTTAGTCCAGTTTGACCCCAAACTTCTTGTAGATGCATTGTAGCAGTCTGTTATATCATTTTAGACTTATAGTGACTTGTACTGTTCTATAGGAGACAGACACCACTCCTCGGACAGTAGATACTCTTCAGATACTCAGGATACAGGTGAGTACATTCTCTGACCATTTCATACTTGTCTGGATTTACATTCTTGCTCTAGATTACTATACTTGATGCTGACATGATTGTTGTCACGGATTGGTACTATATGGATCTCCTTTTGAGATGTTATCCTCTTGAATTCACTAAATACATATTATGATGTGCGTTTCACTTACATATTGTATTTATTGAATACCCTTATCCTTGTATACTCATTGTGCCTATTGTACTCTCATTATCACATGAGTCCCATGGATAGACCATTGTACAACTATTATATAATATTGTACATCTATTGTATAACATTGTACACTATTGTATAAGATAACGTAACTGGAGTGGATCCTTGTGTATTGATTGGGGAGGGGGAGTAGAATTGGTTATGTAATCAAATCCTATTGTACAACATTGTATAACTATTGTATATGTCTATTGTGCACTTACGTACAATGGAGTTACCATTGCATTGTCCTAAACCGTTTACATAACCATATTGTACTCTAAATCACATAGTTCTTACAGTTCTTACTTATCATATATAGATATTTCCTATTATCAAATCTCTCCTGTTTTTCATATACAGTCTTCTTTCAGCGTTTCTTATATCTTACTCTATTGCATGCTTTATATTTCCTAACTTGATATGAACTGTATGAGATGTTTTGTGCTCGCTCCCGTCATGACTGGACCTGTT
This sequence comes from Iris pallida, assembly GCA_029216955.1. Taxonomy (NCBI): domain Eukaryota; kingdom Viridiplantae; phylum Streptophyta; class Magnoliopsida; order Asparagales; family Iridaceae; genus Iris; species Iris pallida. The sequence goes on along the minus strand of JANAVB010023800.1, from coordinate 17,292,209 downwards.
GAAAATTTTACAGAGAATGATGAGGCTATGGTGTCTACCTATTATGGTGTAGCTTAGACAACACTTGTGCCTTGGACCCATTGCAGTAGAGGATCTACCACCTGTGGTTTAGACTGCTAGCTTAGACTCTTATCTTGTTTTTCTTATTAATACATCATTGTATATATATACCGGGAGATTGTTTATCTAATGTTATGGAGATGTTATCTTAGATACTTAGTCTTTATCTGGATTGTACCTCTTTGGATTTCCTTCTGTTCATATCTATCTATCTTCCTATCATTCTACCTTAGATGTGATTGAGGCTGTATATTGCTATGTCACCTCCATTCGGAGTGTATATATTGTACATGTACCTTATATTGTTAGATGATTGACCTAGGACAGCGTTCTACCGCCGACACTGCGGCGTAGGCTGGGCGTTGTTACCTTCTCGTACCCTCACAGTGGGTACGGGTCGTGGCACGTTTTTAGTGGTGGCCCATGCAGGTCGAATTTTGTAGTGGTATTCGAACTAGAATATCACTGCAACCTGCAGTAGGATTCGGATATTTTGAGATACTCAATCACACTAGGAAAACTCTTAATCATATTCCTTTATCTAAATTGTTTCTTATTGACTTCCCTTGAATATAAACTGTTCTCCTTTGAATTTTTGCTTCATTCTCAAAAATTGCTTCTTATTTTGATCTGTCTTCATGATGGTTATGAAGACACGATCTCATCGCTTCGGTTCGGGGATACTATCGAGAGGTTGGCCACCTCTCGTCCTGTTCATCAAAGCCTCGAGACCGCAGCTCCTGTTGTGCCGACTCAGGTTAGCGTTTCTGCTACATTGGAGGTGCACCTCTGTCTGTACAGAGGCTTTCCCCCGTCATTCCCGATTTCTCTCAGTAGCAGCGGTTCATGCAGCATCAGCAGCAGACCAGAAGAAACCAGCAAGAGCGAGCTTTCGCCAGGACAGTCAAGGATGCACAGACCATTGGATATCTTGCTGCAAGTTCCGTTCTTCTCGATCCCATTCCCGCAATTATCTTTTATAACAACCTTGAAATCCGACTCCATCTGTTCCTTACTGATTGATTAATTTTTGTCATGTTGCTCTTTTGTTATATTTGTTTTTATTCTAAGAAAATCATATGAGCTAGGTCACCTCAGTTATGGGATCTAGAATCTTCGTTAGTCGTGTTAGTTGGCATAGTGAGGACATGTAGTCAGATTTTGGATGTATTTCTCGGGTATGGGAATTTAAGATTTTTGCCGTCGCATGCGGCAATGCGAAAATTTTAAATACCATGAACCTAGAGGTATGTACCTTAGTTAAGGACTCTGTGATTATCGTAGCCTTGCTCACTAGCATGATGAAGACTCTGGACAACATGATTTTGGACAGACGCATATGATTAACAGATTATATCTTGAGAAGGTTTTAAACATCATACCCTTTTGATTGTTATAAATGACTTAGGAGTAGGGATATTTTAGTCTTGTAGAGCTTATTCATAGGTAGTACCTTCATAGTATAATGATATGGTGACTTGTAGAGTGTCTGTACCCTAGAGGTGATAGTTAGCATTGGTGTTAGAATAGTAACCCATTGTAGATAATTCTCATGTTATCTATAATACCAACCAGTTTACACATATAGGATGTTAGTATGCCATACAACCTTGATGATTTATTATTATTTTCCTTCACCCTTCCAGTGAGGCACCCAGTGACCAGAGCATGCCCTTAAGTATAGTTGTAGTTTCACCTAAGACTAAGAGTTCTATATATATAGATAGATTGCAAATGATTTACTTAGGATATATGTAATGGGTTGTTGTTCCTGAGCTTATGTATATGTGGTATTTGGTATTGTGTGCTTAGATTTTGGGTATTTAGTTATGGGTGACTTGATAGGATTGGAAGTTAAGAGCTAGCCTATTATAGAGTTTCTCTATTTGCTAAATTCTGGTTGCCAACCCTTAGGTAGCTAGCATGGGTAAAATCCTAAGAAGTTGACCAGCTGATGACCAAATATTAGGATGTTGAAAAAATTGACTAGTGATTGACCCTCGACTATGTTTGGCCTAGAAGGGGTGCGAGCATCTTAATTTCGAGGACAAAATTTTTATAAGGTGTGTAGGATTGTAACACCCAGTTTTCCAAATGAGGGTAATTTTGAAATTTTGTAATTATAATAATTATTTATTGATATTTATTTCATATTACGATTTTTGGTAATTTTTTATCATTTTAAAATTATTTAAATCATGACTTGTGATTTGGTGTGCAGCTAGTGAAATCGTAGATATTGTCTGCCCTAGAGCCTAGCCATGTGATTAGGGTATTTATTTATTATTTTTAGTTTGAGGGTATTTTATCATTTTTGAATTATTTGAATTTAATATATATTATTTAGAATTTAAAATGATTATTTATAAAGGTGTGATTTAAATATTATTTAATTGATTGTCTTGTGTTGTGTTTAGCCCTAACCTAGATTGGACCTAACCTAGACTAGTCATAACTAGTCTAGTTAGCCATGGTTAGTAATAGTTAGTATTGGTTAGTTGAGTTAAGTCATGATTAGTTAGAATGAAATATGTTGCATTTAAGTTAAGTGTGAAGCCTAGGTTGTAGGCCCTTGATTAGACTTGATGGAATGAGAGCCCTTAGATTGTTCCACAAAACCCTAAACCTAGCATTGGTGGCTGGCCCCCCCTAAGGAACAACACCCTATAAAATCCCTTCCAAAATAGTAGCCTCCTTGTTTATCCCTTCATTTTTTAAGAACAAGGTTAGCCTCCATTGAAACTTCTTCCTATTTTATTCAATATTAATCCTTTTTCATCCAAACTTCTTCCATGGTGTTCTAATTTGGGTTTCCTTACTGTTCATGGAGGTTAACAACAGTTTGGACACAATTTGGAGCCATTGGCTAGCTTGGGGAGATCTCATTTTTGGAGTTTTTCTTTGAGGACAACACCTATAGGTAAATCCCTATTCCCTCCACCAAATTTTGATTTCTTTGCATGGTTAGGAAGCCCTAGGTGTCCTCTTGCTGTACGGATAGGTTTTGCACCCTTTCGTGTCCCTTACGTGTCCGTATCGGACACGTACCAGTGGACAGTCGTAGGTGTTCGATGAAATGCCACAGTAGGCATTTCGATCGAGTTTTCAGAATGTATTTGAATAGGAAATTAGATTTTGGTGTCGCTTAGGGGTTTCTAAGTGTCTGAGCTTGTGTCGTATTGTTTTGGTGCCATGTTGAGCACGTGGACACGCCCGCGCGCGTGCGAGCTGCACTACCCTGCTACCAGCGGGTTCGTGCAGGGGCTGTAGGACACGTGGACACGAGTACTTGAACACGAAGGGAGGGGCAGTGTCTGACAGAATACCCCCGAAGTTTCGTGTCCAATGGATACGTGTCGAGGGTGTTTGGACACGTGCACGGGTCGCACAGCTATGTCAGTCGAGTGTATTGAGTTCGAATGATGTGTTGGACACTTCCGTGTCCTGTTTTTGGACACAACAGTAAGTGTGGGACACGAGCATATGTTTGTTATTAATTACCAACTCTTTAATTGTAAATTTGATGAGTAATTGGATTCAAATTCTCGATTTTCTATATGGACTGATACTCTAGTGTATCAGTATTCTAACTTACTGTTCTTCCTCTTGATTTACATTTTTAATGTTAATTGTATCATGTAATTAATGTGATTAATTATGGTTACATATTGATAACAAGATAGGGTTGTTAAGGAATCATTTTGATGGGTAGTGATTTCGAATTCATTGAATTCCTATGTGGACTGATACCCCTTAACTACACTGTATTTTCCTGACTTAATTTTGTTTTCTGAGTTTGTGATATTCCTGCTGATTTCAATCAGGTTTAGCAGTTGTTTAGATTCTTATACATTGTATTAGTTACTATTTTGGATTAGTTATGACTTGGGTTGATATTAACACAAAATGGATTTCGAATGGAATGAATGGTTTTCAAAGGGAATGGGAGTAAAAGAGTATCAGCCTATTGTTTCAGTTTTGGGTTTTTATTGAAATCTTTGGAACTTGATCTTGTATATATATATGTATATGTACTGAGACATTGGTTAGTTTGGATTTTGTATAGGTATATTTATATATACATGTTACATAAATATATGTATGTATCAATGTGTATTAATTGAGTTATGTTCGATTTATCAATTTTTTTAGAACCTTTACATATGTTAACTGGTTCAGTGAGTTCGAAAGTTAGTTTTCCAGATTTACATGAATTGCTAAACCTGTAACTGAGTTCAGGCTACCCTCTCACTCACCCCTTTATATACAAAAAACTGAACATTAAAAACTGAGAATTTATGCATGAGTTGATGTTACCTATTGAGAGGAATTCAAAATTGGTTGAAGTGTTTGTTAACTGTCAATTGTTCAATATCCAAACTGTCGAATTGATTTCATTTCCCTTTGTTATTTCCATTATTAATTTGCTGTCATTTGGTTCCTTTATTAACTGTCAATTGTTCAATACCAACTGTCAAATTAATTTGACTAGATTCAATAATTGGAAAATGATTTCCTTTCCTTACTGAATTTTGAATGATCAATAGAATGTTAATTCTCATACATTGCATTGGTTTTATTTTTTAAGAGAATTCGAATTGGTGTTGAGGTGGATTGGTTTATTAATTCACTGTCAACCCCCCCCCCCCCCCCCCAAAACATGAGAATTCTTGAGAATTTGATTTCCTTTCCTTAAACCAAATGTGAATGTTAACTTCCTATTGACACTTTGCTACACAACTGTCATGCCTCACTCTCTCACACACATACAGGTTTTGGCACTACCCTGTTAACTGTTTTCCCAGTTTACACACTATTTTCATATCATTTGCGCACACAGGTTTACACATGTACTACACTAACTCCCATTGACACTCTATGTACACTCTCATGTCACAGGAACACCCATGCTATTTATATTATATATGACACTACCACACTGTTTTGCAATGCACTATTTTTTTCTATTCTCTTAGTACACACACACACAGGTATCTATATTCCTATTCCTATGTGACACTACACCATGCCACCTTGTTTGTCACACACACACACATACACATGTTTGTACACACCATCTAACACTCTCATGACACTTTGCTCTCATGTCTCTCATGACACCTTGCTCACATGTACACACACAAATGCACGTTCCCTTTTTCCTACCACTCTAGGTAGGTACATGTATATATATATATATGATATATTATATATATATATATATATATATATATATATATATATATATAATATATATATATATATATATATATATATTATTATATATATATATATAAATATATATATATCTATATCTATTTATCTATATCTATATATATTATATATTATCTATATCTATATATATATATATATATATATCTATATATATATATTGTGTGTATATATACATATATATATGTGTGTGAGAGGCATATGTTATCACATGGCCAATATTTATAATGAGTGAACTATATTATATTATATATATTATAATATATATATATATATATATATATATATATATATATTTATATGTGCATAGTGATATGTGGTTTGGTTTAGGCATGATATAGCCTATAAACTATGGCTCATTGTCTATAGGTATGGCTTAAATGCCAGTTAAGGGTGTAGTTGACTTGTATAGCCTAGAATGGTGTGTGCTTGCTAGAATAGGCTGGTTAGGCCTAGTGAGACTTGTATGGCTTAGGTTTGACCCAGTTGACCTAGTTTGACTAGTCTAGTTGACTAGAGTTGACCGAGAGTTGACTTTAGTCCAGTTTGACCCCAAACTTCATGTAGATGCATTGTAGCAGTCTGTTATATCATTTTAGACTTATAGTGACTTGTATTGTTCTATAGGAGACAGACACCACTCCTCGGACAGTAGATACTCTTCAGATACTCAGGATACAGGCGAGTACATTCTCTGACTGTTTCATACTTGTCTGGATTTACATTCTTGCTCTAGATTACTATACTTGATGCTGACACGATTGTTATCACGGATTGGTACTATATGGATCTCCTTTTGAGATGTTATCCCCTTGTATTCACTAATACATATTGTGATGTGCGTTTCACTTACATATTGTATTTATAGAATACCCTTATCCTTGTATACTCATTGTGCCTATTGTACTCTCATTATCACATGAGTCCCATGGATAGACTATTGTACAACTATTGTATAACATTATACATCTATTGTATAACATTGTACACTATTGTATAAGATAACGTAATTGGAGTGGATCTTTGTGTATTGATTGGGGAGGGGGAGTAGAATTGGTTATGTAATCAAATCCGATTGTACAACATTGTATAACTATTGTATATGTCTATTGTGCACTCACGTACAATGGAGTTACCAATGCATTGTCCTAAACCGTTTACATAACCATATTGTACTCTAAATCACATGGTGCTTACAGTTCTTACTTATCATATATAGATATTTCCTATTATCAAATCTCTACTGTTTTTGATATACAGTCTCTTTCAGCGTTTTATGTATCTTACTCTATTGCATGCTTTATAATTCCTAACTTGATATGAACTGCATGAGATATTTTGTGCTCGCTCCCGTCCTGACTAGACCTGTTGAAAATTTTACAGAGAACGATGAGGCTATGGTGTCTACACATTATGGTGCACTTAGACAACACTTGTGCCTTGGACCCATTGCAGTAGAGGATCTACCACCTGAGGTTTAGACTACTAGCTTAGACTCTTATCTTGTTTTTCTCATTGATACATCATTGTATATATATACCGGAAGATTGTTTATCTAATGTTATGGAGATGTTATCTTAGACACTTAGTCTTTATCTGGATTGTACCTCTGTGGATTTTCTTCTGTTCATATCTATCTATCTTCCTATCATTCTGCCTTAGATGTGATTGAGGCTATATATTGCTATGTTACCTCCATTCGGAGTGTATATACTGTACAGGTACCTTATATTGTTAGATGATTGACCTAGGACAGCGTTCTACCGTCGATACTGCGGCGTAGGCTGGGTGTTGTTACGTTCTCGTACCCTCACAATGGGTGCGGGTCGTGACAATATGCGCCCCCGCAACTTGGATTCGTAGGCTCTCATAATTGTCCGTCTTTTGTCTTGATATCTCTGTCTGTCTTTTTGTGTTTTGCTTCTTTTGGACATCAATGTGATCTTCTTACTTTTTGTCTGAATGAAATGATAGAGAACTTTTCTGGCTTGCTCATGAGATATTGTCATGTGAATGTAACCAATTTTGAATGGCCGGAATACATTCACTCTATTCTTTGCTTGTAGTAGTTGCCACAATGGAAGATTTTTTTGTGGACCTATGATCCTTAGCGTACCATGGTTCTGGATACGGATAATAAGTTGGGAGAGAACCAACATACTTACTCAGAGGTAATGAGGACATGGTAAATATGAGGGTTTCTTCGATGGAGCCTTCCTGCTTAGAGGTAATGAGGACATGGCAGGAGTGGGCTTTATGAATGGTATATATAACAACTCAGAGGTAATGAGGACATGGAAGTTCTATGTGAGGGATGGTCTGTTTTTGATGGAAGGAAAACAACTCGTCAGAGAATACATCGACGTGGTTGTTTCAGGAAATTTGTGGATCTGTTACCCTATTTATGCACTGAAAGTGCGGGTATTGGATCATTAGGAGAGAGCTCTTTTAGGAGGAAAGTTCAGAGGTATGATCATACATGACTAACTGCCTAAAAGATGCTATATAGATTTATCTGTAGTGACCAGGATGTGAGTTCAGCGGTACTTGCGGGTACATAACTCAACAATCTAGGAGATTTGGAGTCGGAATGTGAGTTCAACGGTACCAGGGGGTACATAACCCGTCAATCAGGGATATTTGGATTTGGAATGTGAGTTCAGCAGTACCAGGGGGTACGTAACTCGACAATTTTGGGGAATTTATAGTCGAAATGTGAGTTCAGCGGTATCACAGGGTATATAACTCATCATTTTGGAAATTTGTATTCGGGATGTGAATTCAGCGGTACCACAGGGCACATAACTCAACCCCCTGGCAGATGTCATTTCAGACGTAATACTTCTTTAGGAACTTGCCGTTGATGGGCAACATGACCAAGTCTCCATTTTGTTTTGCGAAGCGGTAAGCTCCATTGGAGAATATAGCATCGATGATGAACGAGCCTTCCCACTTTAGCTGGAACTTGTCGGTGGTTTTGTGAGTCATAACCATCGACCTCCGAACTGCCAGAACGAGATCGCCCACTTGGAAGGTTCTAATTTTGACCTTTTTGTTGAAGGTTTCGGAGATACGGGCTTGGTACAGCTCGATTCGTTGTTGAGCTAACATGCGCTTCTCATCTAGGGCCTCCAACTCTTGCAATCGGCGATGGTGATTTTCATCCATTGTCAACCGATAGGAGAGAGCGATGCAGAGCGAGGGGATTTGAGTCTCCAGTGGGAGAACTACCTTACTCCCATATACCAGAGAGAATGGTGTGTTCTCGGTGGCCGTTCGTACTGTAGTACGGTACGCCCATAAGCACTCACCGAGCTTCTCATTCCAGTCGTATTTGTTATAAGACACGAATTTCTTGAGCAGCTTGATGATTGTTTTATTCAATGCCTCAGCCAGACCATTAGCCGCCGGTTGTATGGTGTTGAAGCAATATTCTGGATTCAGTGTTTGTTGCGAAACTGATAGAAAGCGTGGCTTGCGAACGGCGGACCATTATCATGGATGATCCTTCGGGGCTGTCAAAAGCAGTAAATGACGTGATGCTTCAGGAAGCTGATCACGTTTGAAGTCTTGACTTCTGCCAGTGGAATAGCCTCCGCCCATTTAGAGAAGTAATCTGTGATTACGAGTATGAAGCGATGTCCACTGGACGAAGGTGGAGTGATCGGACCAATGATGTCCATTCTCCAAGCTTCGAATGGCCAGGATACCACCGTCGGATGTAGAAACTCGGATGGCTGGTGGATGAAATCTGCGTGGACTTGACAGGCTTTGCATTTTTGTGCATAGTCTATTGCATCTGCAACCATCATAGGCCAGTAATAGCCCATTCGTCGAAGGCGATCCTGTAATTTTGGGCCAGGCTGATGGGCCCTACAGATGCCATCATGAGCTTCATGTACGGCTTCTTTGGCTTCTGTATTTGTCAGACATCGAAGCAGTAATCCGTCGTATGATCGCCGATATAGCATTTTCGTCTCAGTATCGTAGAAGAATCTGAGGGAACGTCTTCCGATAGAATTGGCTTCCTTCGGATTCTCTGGCAGGATGTCCTATACTACGAAGTCAATGAATGGTTGTCTCCAGTCTGGTGCTTCGTCGACTATCAGCGTGGAGTAACTCTCAACACATTGAACATTATTTCTGGGACAGACCAACTCACGGCCTATGATGTCGACTAAGTGGGAAGCATGATATAGAACTGCTAAGGAAGCGGCAAGGCCTGCTAGGGCGTCGGCTTCAATGTTCTGGAGCCTGGGAACGTGTTCTATAAAGAACCCTTCCAAGGATAAGATGATGTCAATCGCTATTTGGTGATAGGGGATCATGTCTTTATGACGCACTTCGTATGAGCCCCGGATTTGATTGACGATTAACTGCAATTTGCCGTATGCTTCAAGATATTCTACCCCCAGCTCCTTGGCAAGTCGGAGGCCAATGACCAGAGCGTTGTACTCGGCCATATTGTTTGAACAGGACTCCGTGAGGAAGTAAGCCCGATTGATCACCAGCCCAAAGGGAGAAATCAGTACCACTCCGACTCCAACGACGATGTTGCCCTTGGGCCCCATTTTGGAAGCACCATCGAAGAACATTCGCCACACGGCAGCATGAGAGGCCATATTTGAATTGGCGACCTCATCTGGAATCTCTTCGTCTATTCTGGTTGACTCTAATCCCGGATGAGCTGCTAAAAAGTCTGCCAGAGCTTGACCTTTAACAGCCTTCTGCGGGACGAAGATCATGTGGTAGGGAGACAATAAAATTGCCCAGGTAGCGAGGCGAGAGCTGAGTGCACCTGGCTTGGTCATAAGGACCCTGAGGGGATTGACTCTTGATATGACATGGATGGTTTGTCCCATAATGAAGTGTCGCGTCTTCTGAATAGCAAAAACCAGAGCAAGGCACTCATTTTCTACGATAGTATATCGATGCTTGTGCCCCATCATCATTTGGCTGAGGTAATATATAGCTTGCTCATGGCCTGCATCGTTGTTTTGTGCTAGTAAAGCACCGAGAGAATGCTCCATTGCTCGCACATAGAGCAGGAATGGTTTTCCAGCAACTGGGGCTACCAGGACTGGAGGGTTCGTCAGATATTCTTTGATACTGTCGAAGGCGCGCTGGCATTCTTCATCCAATACGAATGAAACGCCCTTCTTCATGAGGTGGGTGAATGGTTGACATCGTCCGAAGAGGTTAGAGATAAACCTCCTGATGTAGGCCAGCCTTCCTTGAAGACCTCGAAGTTCACGGAGATTTCTCGGGGGACCCATCTCCATGATTGTCTTCGTCTTCTCAGGGTCTATGTGGATACCCTAGGAAGTAATGATGAAACCCAAGAACTTCCCGCTGGATACGCCCAAGAAGGATTTTGTGGCATTCATTTTCAAATTGTGCTCTCGCATCAGGTCAAACACTGTCCTCAGATCATATAGATAATCTTCCTTAGAGCGACTTTTGACGGCGATGTCATTGATGTAGCATTCCACTGTCTTGCGCAGGTGGTCTCTAAAGATGATGCTTATAGCTCTTTGATAGGTGGCGCTAGCATCCTTTAAACCGAAAGGCATGACTGTGTAGCAGTATGTGCCAATTGGTGTTCGGAATGATGTATGCTTTTTGTCATCAGGGAACATCTTGATCTGGTTGTACCCCAAAAAACCATCCATAAATGACATACGCTCAAAGCCGCAGGTATTGTCAATCATGATGTCTGTGATAGGGAGGGAGAACTCATCCTTTGGACATGCCTCATTCAGATTACGAAAGTCGATACAGATTCGAATCTTTTCATTCTTCTTAAGGACTGGTACTATGTTGGCGACCCAGTCTGGATGCTGTTCCTCGTGGATAAAACTACTGGTTATCAGTTTATTGACCTCAGCTTCAACGACGTTCATGACGTCGGGACGGAACCATCGTTGCTGTTGCTTGACCGGTTTTGCGTTCGGACGAATGTGGAGTTTATGAAGTACAACCTCGGGGTTCAGTCCTGTCATATCTTCATAGCTCCAGGCGAACACGTCGATGTATTCTCTGACGAGTTATAATAGTGATTCTCGCTCTTCGTCCGTCAGATTCTTGCTGACGAAGATGGGCTTTGGGGAGGACTCATCACCGAGATCGACTTGTACAACCTCATCCTCGGTGGGAGGCTCTCTTTGTTCGAACCGCTTCTTCCATTGCACATCTAGTTGTTGTGCCTACGGCTCTAACTCAAGAAGTTCAGGAATATCTTCATCTTCTTCGTAGGCGTCGACAAATGCCATATTGACGAACCAGACTTGCCTGAACATGTCCCCGATGCTGACATCCGAATCGAAAGTGGGTGATCCGATTGAGTGTGAGTGCCAGTCGCATTCCTCATCTGAGCTTTCAGGGGTCGTTGTCGGTGTAACATAACCTAGCCCATATCTGGTTTTGTTGTAATAGTCTCGTGGTTTACCAGCTGGGACCGACAATCGTAAGGGTAATCGCCGTCCAGTGCCGTAGTTTAAGTCTGGTGTAGTTTCCAGATCATACCCTTATTTTTGCATGAGGTACTTGGATTGGGAACTATACAGATATAGGGGCAATCTTCCGATGTCGGATTCGAGATCAACTTCTTCTACCCTGAAGAGTTGTGGGTCATTCTTCCTGCCGAAGATGATTAGATGATCCTCTCCCTCGATTATGCGGTAGGCGTCTTCCACTGGAGTAAGTTGGTTTGTGGTGTAGACATTTGTTACCTGTGTGTGCAGGTGAGTGCCTATACCGTGTTCCATAGCATACATTGTACAAAGCTTATTAAGATCGAGATAATTCAAAGATAGTCCTTTATGGATGAAGTAAGGTATCTTTTCCAGTGGGATTACATCATCTGCGGATGGAACATCGGTATGAGCAACCACATACTTGGCCAGCTCTGGCTCTTCTTCAACCACCCCCTGTGTCAATGAAGACTGGGAGGATGACTTAGGCAACTTAATCATCAGGGGCTCCATGGGTGGAGCAGAACATAGAGTTGTTGGCATGCTAGCCACCCCTTGCTTGGTGCTCGGTGCTGGACGGGGAGTTATTGGCTGGCTATCAGTCCCAGGCTTAGCGCTCGGCTGCCGATTCATTCTGGGAAGACGAATCGTCATCGGTTTAACAGAGGGATTAAGCTCCTCTATTTGTTGCTGGCTAGCTCTAGGCAGCCTGATTGTTAGTGGTCTTGGCGCTTGGCCAGACTTTGGCAGTCGGATTATCATCTGTTCTTCCTGTATAGAGAGGCTAATTGTGTCCTTACGCAGAGTGGCTGTCAGGGGCGCAGTTATGCCAGGTTTGCGGGCTTGGAGGTGGATCGTCAGAGGTTCTTCTGATCCAGTTGCTGCCTCAGTTTGAGCTTGAGTATCTCCTTCGGCAAGATACTTTTTTGACTTCTCGTACAAGCATAAATCTGAGTAGTAGGATTCGACCCCTTTAAAGGGATCGATGTCGGCAAATTCTGTCCTCACGAAGCCGTGCTTGTCGACCTACTTGAAGCACTAGTGCAGTGTGGAGGGCATGACCTTGTAATCGTGTATCCATGGATGCCCCAGGAGAATGTTGTAGTAAGTGTCCGCATCTATGACATAGCAGGTTACTTCTGATTGAAGGTCGCCGATTTGGCACTTCAAGCGAATCTTTCCGATCGGATAGCTTCTGCCTGAATTTAAACTGCTGATGGCGGTGCTTATAGGCGTCAGGCGATGCATTGGGATGCGCAGATAGTGTAGTAGGCTCTTCGGGATGATGCTAATGGAAGAACCTGGATCAATATGCATCCGGTCCACCTTGACATCGCCAATGTACCCAGTATAATACAGAGGGCGATCATGCAGGTTGGTCTTGATAAGCATATCCTGCGGAGTGAAGACGATGTTGGGCATTATGCATGTGCAAGCGCTGTCCTAGAAATCTGCAGGCGAGCTCTCCCCAGTGAGATTGGATTGAGCCAGATATGCGTCGGCATTCTGGAGCACCTCACTCAGTGCGACACGAACATCTTTGGAGAGTCTCAGGAGCTCGTATAGCGATAATTTGGTCGGTATGTTAGCCATTTGTGCCAAGATATCAAAGTTGTAGGGCCTCTCCAGTCCATGACGCGTCTCTCTTCGGAGCGGTTTGTCGAAGCGAGTCTCCTTCAGCCTAGACTTGTCGGTCGTCGAAGGCTGCAAAGGTCCTGGAGCATCAGCAGCTGTTGGCTGATGATCTTCAGCCGAGTTACCCGGTGGAGGTTGGGTTTGTGCACCGAAGCGGGTAACAACAGCAGTAACTTTTTCGACCTCTGCCGAGAATATGCGGCATGATTTGACTTTCCCACTTTTCTTCTTGCTGGTGGAGGGAGGAGCGGACTGAGTCACTTCAGGTACCAGATCCGGATGGACCCAAATGACCTCCCCTCGTGATGTGGTGAGGGGCACTAGGTCGGTATCCTGGTTTTGGGGAGATGGAAGGTTAGCGATCTCCAAACTTGCTTTGGGGACAGGCACTACTCCATCATGAGTCTTTGTCGGAGGGTAGTTGCCGAATTATACTGACACCATGTTGGCTGCTACTGTCACCTCTTCGAAATCAATGGCCAGGGCCTTAGAATCGATGAGATGCTGGATGTATCGCTTCAGTTTGTAGTAGTCATGTGTAGCATGGTGGACATAGCGATGGTAGTGGCAGTACTTGGGGTTCTCTATTTCTGCAGGTCGAAGTTCACGCCTTGGAGGAGGGAACTGAATTCGACCCCCTTGTATGAGCATGTCCAAGATGGGCTTGACATGGCCGTCCTCTAAGGAATAGGTCATTTGAGGCCACTGCTTCTATACTGGCTTCGGTTCAGGCTTCGACGCTGTGTCGGCCACCATAACTTGTTTGCCCTTGTTGTCTCGATTGTTGGAGGGATTACTACCATTGTTGTTGTTAGTATTAGGACGTTTGCCCTTGTCTTCTCCTTCCGAGACATGCAATCCCAATTGGCGAGCTTTCTTCAATTTTTCTTCTGTGCTAGTGGCACTAATGATGAACGTCTTCCAATCCTTAAACTGACTTTTGCCCATCCAGAGGTTGATCGTAGGAAGCAGCCGCTTTTGACAAATTTCAATTAAGGAGGAATTCGGGTTACCGGACGACAACTTCATCGCGTTTTGGCAAAACCGCTCGATATAGTTCCTTGTTAACTCCTATTCTTCCTGAACAACGTCCATGAGGGTAGACATTGTCACGTCTTGTCCTACCTCGTAGAACCTCTCCAGGAACATGCGTTTGAAGCCGATGAAAGAATGGATGCAGTTGTCCGACAAGTTGAGGTACCAGTCGAAGGCGACCCCCTCCAGTGCCCCGATGAACAATCGTGTAAGGATGGCAACGTCATGAGACAGATGGTCGGTTGTGACCTCGAAGTAGGTGATGTACCTGCTTACAGATATCTTCCCATCATATGGGTTGATGTTGAACGGTTTATATCTTAGTGGGAAGGGAACATCTCTCCACGCAGCAGGATACGGTTGTCGTATCCTGAGGTCTTAGCAGTTTTCTCGGGCATGGAACATGGCCCGGATCTCCTGGACCTCTCTTCTTGCCTTCCTGGCCTCGTCTGCAGCGGTGGGTCCGATATTTCAGGAGGATATCATCCGGGTTTGGTGCAGCTGAATTCGAATCCGCATTGACCGCGGGACCCAAGCTTGTTTGGCCAGGCGTTCTTCCTTGTAGAGTTAGAAGGGCCACTTTGATCTCGTCTACGGACTTGACCAAGACATACAGTATGGCCTCCAGAGTTTCGACGCGTTGGCGATCACTGGGACCGTCTTGGTTACTGTCCGTCATGAATACCGACCTCACATGAGGAGAGATGGAAGGAACGATAGAGGACATGCCCTCTGAGTCATACCCTTGTACAGAGAAGTCGTCAGGGTATGTGGGAATGATCTCCTCTGGTTCAGACTCAGAAAGAGTGGTACCCCCAGCTTCAGAGCTTGCCTCATCTTGAGAATTGTGGACGTCCTCGGGGACGTCAGGATCTGCTGTATCTATTTGGTGAATCGTCTCCCCTGGATTGTCTTCTTGGAATGCCGGATTGTCGTGCATGTTCGGAGGAGTGCTACCCCCGGCTCCAATGCCTCCAAGTGTGGCAGATTTCGTCTTTGAGCGAGTACTTTGGTAAACTCCTCCTTTACCGGTTGTAGACAACTGCTTAGAAGAGAGTTTCTTGGTTACGTCGGTTGAGATTTTTGGGCTGGAGACATTCGTTTTCTTCCCTCTATCGCTATCTAGAATCTTCAGAGCAGAATTATAGGAGGCGACGAGAAGCGCCTCGTCTTCTGAGCTTGGGTGTTACAGCCGTTGGAAGACGGACCACCGGTTTTCTTGCACTGCTGCCTTGTTACAGCAGCAGTTGACAATGACTTGGATGCATTGATGTCCCTGACAAGTCTCTCTGCACATCAAATCTTTGTCCCTTTTCTTGCGTTTGTGAAGAATTATATTGCACAAGCCACCCATTTCATGGGCCCGGGAGTTCTGAGCCCATGAGTGGGTTGGCCTCTTGCCTGCTCTCTGATGTGGGGGTAGCATGAGTACTTGCCCCTGATCCTTGTTGGGAGATTCTTGATAACTATCCCGTTCGTTGGCCACCGGGGGCTGGACACGGATAGTTTTATACAACTTTCCTTCAGGGGCCCGCGTAATAGTCAGCGGGATGCCTTTTAGTCAGAAGTTGGGACAGCCGACTGATCTCGCCGAGCCCTCGCTACCCGAGACTTCTTTCTTCTAGCACCTGAAAGTGTATAGTAGGAAGAGTCCACGGAGATTGGCACATAAAAGCATCTGGGTAAGGATCGCCTGAGAGGCGGTCGAAGACTGACCGTGAGCCGCATGGAACAGATGGTATGCGGCTGGGATCAGTGGCCGTACAGGCTATCTGCATGCGGCTCTCCTTTGTGGCCGCATGAGCCTTCTGTATGCGGCTAGAAGCGGTGGCCGTATGAACCTCAGGGATGCGGCTGGAAGTCATGGCCGTGCAGGCTGCCTGCATGCGGCTGGCAGTTCTGGCCGCATGGGCTTTCTGCATGCGGCTGACTTTTGTGGCCGCATGAGTTTTCTCCATACGGTTGGCAGTTACGGCCGCACGAGCATTCTCCATACGGCTGGCACCTTTATGCGGCTTGGACCGTATAGAGTTCCTCTTTGCCCTTGTAAGTCCAGCATCATAGTATTTTCTTCTGCCGGACTTGGGGACAACAGAGTGCTCTATGGTCTGAAGTAGGGTCGCCCGCGAGACTTCTACGCCATCTTGAGCAACAGAGAATACTTCTTCGAGAGCTTGGGAAGGTGCGAATGATTTGGGCCTCCACTCCCTGCGGGCCTTCTTCGTGCGGGCTCGTCGCTGGACTGGGCCAGCGCTCCCGTCGGAGAGCATTTCTTCAAACGCCTGCTGGTCGAACCGGGCGACCAATATTTGTTGAGTGGAGCTAAGTTTGGCTGCGTCCGATTACGTTACCAACTCCTCAGCCATAGAGAAGTTCGTCCCCAGCAGAGTCGCCATCGTGTTTGCCATAGATTGTAAAAGTACAGAATAATTTTATAGGAGGACTGAACTTAGACTCATAATACAAACTCGCTCATACAAAGAAAGCCTAGGAATGAAAACCTAGGTACAGCAATCTAAGTATGATTGTTTATTTTTGATTCTGGGGGTGACGATAGAGGCTCGGGAAAGCGACGGCAGCACTGCCTTACTCCTTGGACAATCGAACGTAGCCTTGACTCTGATAAAGAAATGCTTTCGGGATGTATGGAAAGACTCTTCTGCACGCGTTCCTTTGTCTCTCTGTGTGTCCAGCTGGGTGGGGAGAGTCTATTTCTCTCTGGAATTCTCCATCTCTTTTTCTCCCGAATTCTCTCCGGGTTTACAAGGAAATGGCACCTTGCTATTTATAGAAGTGGGGTGTGATCATTAGGGTTTGCAATGATTCCATCTTGAAAAGTCGACGGCCAATCATTTGGACCATTAATCTTGATTGTATTACATCTGGGTAGTTAATTCTTGATTGCGCCAAATCCGTATGGGCAATTAATGATGATTGCAATAAATCTTTATAATTTGTCATGACAAGCTCGGATCTCCCGCCACGTGTTCAAAGTTGCTTAATTATAACAAATCTGATTTGATCTGAGTAATAATGGTGATTGCACTAAATCTGGTTGTTATGATTTACGAGCAGCCATAACTCCGAGGGGATAAGACAGCCACGTGTCTCAACTGTCATGAGGATCGCCACGTGTATCAACTGTCATGAGGACCGCCATATGTCTTAACTGTCGTGAGTGGGACGTCCTGACAGAGCCGCATGAATGCGGTCTCTAAATGAACCACATATGGGTGGCCCCCACACTCCTAGCCGCATGAAGGTAGCAGCCGCATGAAGGTAACCGCTGTATGAAGGGGACAGCCATATGCAGGGGTCAGTCGTATGAAGGGGGCATCCGCATGAAGATGGCAGCCGTATGAAGAGAACAATCGCATGAAAAGAGCAACCGTATAGGAATGACAGCCGCATAGGAATTGCAGCCGCATAGGAATTGCAGCCGCATAGGGAGCTTTGGACTTGACGGATCATGCCAGCTATAAAAGATTTTCTTCTTTTCCCTAGGAACACGCCATTATGTCAAAGTCATAATTTTGACTTTTATGTCAGAGCTGCCATTTGTCAGAGCTATCATTGTCAGGGCTGCCGTCAGATTAATTAATTCAAGTTACTGCTTTATGGCCAGTTGTCGGATCAGACAGCGTGAGGCCACGTGGCGTGGAGCCATCCGAGACGCATGAAGGACTTTTGGAGCCGCATGAGGCTCCTTTTGTTTGTGAACCGCATGGGATCCTGAAGGACTTAGGAGCCGCATGAGGCTCCTACTATTTTTAGCCGTATGGGCTTTCCTTGTCTTTTTCCATGCTTCTACAATCCCCCTCCCCCCATCGGGTACGGTGATAGTAGTCTTGCGATTATCTTTTTGGCACCGAAAGTCGTAGGGGAAGGCGTCGACCTTTGTCGTAGTTCAGACCTTGGCCGCTCTTCAAGTTGTAACCCATCTTTTGGATGCGATACTTGGCTCGATCGTTGCATCGGTAGATTTTTATTCTCCCGATATCGGGTTCTGGCTCCGTCGGTGGGAGGTCTTGGGGACGCTCGACTTTGCCGAAGATAATGGACTTTTCATCCTTGTTCCGAGGTGGGACTATGTAACAGACTCCTTGGTACAGGACGACTCGATTTGTATGACTCACAATCGTTATTTATGTTTGCAACGACTGTAGAGTATTATCTAGAGTGTACATTGTGTTCTAATATGGAAGATAAGAATAATTGAAAGACACTCTATTATTGATAAAATATGGGATCTTGACCCGAGGGATTACATCATCGAGGGATGGGGCATCGATATTAGCCGATATGTAACACCCAGTTTTCCAGATGAGGGTAATTTTGAAATTTTATAATTATAATTATTATTTATTGATAATTATTACACATTATGATTTTTGGTGATTTTTAATAATTTTTAAACTATTTAAAACCTGTTTTAAGTCATGACTTGTGATTTTGATGTGCTGCCAGTGAAACCCTAGAGACTGCATGACCTAGAGCCTAACCATGTCATTAGGATGATTTAATTATCATTTTTAGCCTAGGGGTAATTTGGTCATTTTGGCTTATTTGAATTTTTAATTAATTTATTGAATTGGTGAATTCTAGGTTGACTTGACTTGTTGAGACCTATTGGACTAGCCTAGAAGCTAACCCTAGCCATGGTGACCCTAGTCTAACTTAGGTTAACCTACTTATAGTCATTAGAAACTAATTTTGGATTAGGAGGATTAGTTTAAGTGAATTTAAGTCATGGCTTATGGTTTCATGAAATGACTTATGGCTTAATGATTGTTTGATCATGACTTAAGCCCATGGGCCATTTTAGTAAACCCTAACCCTAATAATTGAGCTTATGACAATCCATAGGGATCTCCACCCTATATAAACACTTATTCATTAGGGCTTGCCTCTTTTATTTCATTCCAACACTTGGAGAAAGAAAGGTATTTTTCCCCTTCCAAAAATCCCCATAAATCTATTTTTATTCCTTTTTAATCCTAGTTTCTTGCATTAGAACCTAATACTCTCCTATTTTCTGATTGTAGGGTTTAATCCCAGCTTTGGATCAATTTGGAGCTTTTGCCTTCAAGAGGAGGAATCCCCCATTTGAAGCTTTTCCATGCTTTTTGCACATATAGGTAAAACCCTTTAAATTGATTTAAATTTCTATTTTCTTTGCATGTTAGGCTAGGTTTAGGTGTCCCCTAGATGTACCTCGAAATTGGGTAGATTTTGTGTCCGTTTGGTGTCCGTATCGGACACGTGTCGTAGTGTATACCTAGGTGTTTGATGAAATGCCTAAGAGGGATTTTCTTTCCGTTTTTCCAAATATTTTTGATTGAATTCCTAGATCTATATATGTACTTCATATTCGTGTCCTACTGAGCATATTTTTGGACACGTTCGTGTCCATATTTAGACACACAAGCACGCACGAGGCCCCTGTGCGCTGTCCTACTGCCTGACACTTCTGTAGGACACAACACGGCTTTTTAAGACACTATTTTTGGCACAGAGGTCGGGGCAACCTCTGCCACCATCCTCCCAAAAGATGGGCTTGAGTGGTGTAGTGTACGAGGAGTTCTCCTCCCCGCACTGGCCGTACTGGTCGCGCACTCGGACTGAACCGCACGTATTTGTGCCACTGACACGCAATTGGACATGGCCAGACCCGGGTCGTGGACACAGGACAGGGTGTCGACCATGTAGCCCTACACGTAGGCTACACGTGTGCACGACCACGTGTTACCATGTGGCCTGTGTCGTACACTTGACACACGTTCACGCATGCACGACGCAGTCTGTGCACAGTGCGTCTGTGTGTGTGTAGCTGCTTGGACACGCCGTGTCCGGCTCTAGGGTGACACGAAAGGATTCCTGGGGACACGTGCACGTATGGGGGATTGTTTACCAACCATTTAATTGGTGTTTTTAACATGATTGATTTTGAAATGTGCATTCCCATTAATCACTGATACTCAAGTTCTAATTTGGATATCCTGAGATTGATTTCATTTCAAAACTATTTTAAATGGTGTTTTAATTCATCATATTTGATTCCTACATAGGTAATAGTTATTACTAGGCTAGGTTTTCAAGTTAGAATAGGATTGCACTTAAGATTATGGTTTTTCGAATATGGGGTGATTGGTTAATATGGACTGAAACTTTCATTCCTGTTTAGAAACTAATTTTGAGTGTTAGCCTTGTTTAATCCATTACCTTGTGTTAGTATCACTGTTAACTAAAACCACATGGATACACATATTGCACACACTCTTGTATTAACACTACACTCATTTACCTTCAGCTGTATACACACTTGCACTGCCTATGCACATATGTACACAAGTATGATCACACTCACTCTTTGACACATTGGCTTGACACTTGCACTTGCACATCACTTGACCACATCTCACACACACAATTGCCCACCACACACACTCTTCCTATCACCCACACATTGGCAGTACACACAATGCTCACACACACATGGACTGATTGGGATCTGGGTTAGGATTTGGGGTTAGTACTCAGAGGGATGGGATTGTGGCTCGAATATCAGGGGTTGGGGGCTTGAGTTAATGTTAGTTAGGTTGAGTTGGAGTTGGGAAGTAGATGTCAGTAGCAGTAGGCAGGGAGCTTGGGGTAGCCTTGGCTTGTATTGCAGTTGCAGCAACAGGAAATGCTCTGCCTTGGCTTGGCCTTGCATTACAGCAGCTGCTTGCCAGTGCAGTAGAAGAGTAGCAGCAGGCAATGCTGCCATGCCTTGGCTTGCAGAGCAGTAGCTAGCATTAGGAGCAGCTCCTGCATTAGCAGGAGGGGCATTCCTTGGCTCTGCATTTTACAGTAGTAGTATGTGTATTAGCAGTTGGCCAGGTGATTAGTCCCTCAGACACTTTGATTTCCTGCATATCCTTCTTACATGTCATGTCCCATTGTTTGATGTTCATCTCATACATTGAGTCTTGAACCTCAATTCTAAAATAAACTTCAAGTTTCAGACTTGAATTTTATTTCAGGGTTGAAACCCTCAAGATTCAGCTTTGAACCTTCAATACACAGATAACTTGAACCTTAGCATGTACTGTATACACCTAATGATCAACCATTTCCTATATTCATTCCATCTTATATATATATATATATATATATATATATATATATATATATATATATATATATATAGGTCGTTCTACAATACATCTATGGATGTATTGATACATCCGAAATCTGGACCGTTGGATGTTGATCCAATGGTTCGGATTGAATAATAGTGTAGAAACATCATTTAATGCTGATTTAGACTTTTGACCTGTTGGTAACTTGCTTTAGCAGGTCATTCTTCACTTTAATTTTTTCAATTAACACCCTAAATTAACTCATATTTACTCTCTCAAAAGTACATCCAATTTAATATTTCATAATTTTTTTTGGTTACAGGCCGTCGTGGTGGTGGTGTTGGTGGTTGTGGTGGAAAGAGAAACGGAGATGAAGAAGGAAATAAGAATCGGTCCGGATCGCGTCGAACATCGTCGAGCCCTCCTAGAATACCGAAGAGTACCAGCTGCGCCGAGAAGAATCGGTCCGCTTCGCGTCGGACGTCGTCGAAACCTCCTCGAACAAGAAGAAGTACCAACGACGCCGCTCTAATTTTACTGACCATGCCATTGTCAGAAATCTTATTTTTCATCTAATAATTTTATATTTTGTTAATAATGCTACATGTCACGGTGGTGGTGAGGAAACCTGCTTCTGAGGTCGGGCGGATCATCTGCTCACTTATTTAAAAAAATCTGTATTGATCGGACGAAATATTTTTTACTTTTCTAATGATAATTTTTTCGAAGAGAATATTTTATTTGGACGGTGAATGGCCATTCTCTTTGCTTTTAACACAGCGGATGGCCATTCGTTTTGCTTTTAACACGGCGAATAGACGGAGAATGGCCATTCTCTTTGCTTTTCACACGGCGAATGGACGGAGAATGGCCGTTCTCTTTGCTTTTAACACGGCGAATGGACGGAGAATGGCCATTCTCTTTGCTTTTCACACGGCGAATGGACGGAGAATGGCCGTTCTCTTTGCTTTTAACACGGAGAACGACCATTCTCCGTTCATTTAACATGGAGAATGGCCATTCTCCGTTCTTTGAAAACGGAGAACGGACACTCTGTACTTTTAACAAAGTATGGTACATTTAGGACTGGAAATGTTTAAGTATCTCATATTTTTTTCACCAAATATTTACAGTATTTTTAATATCATTTACCATAGTACATTCATTTAATATTAAATCATTTTTAAGATAATCCGAATATCATTTTATCAGGCTTCCACTGTATGGCTGAACAAAATTTCTTGCGAATGTTTGAATATAATTAACCTACTATCAAAGAGAATTTTTCTTACATTATATTATGCATTACACTGGCATCGACTTCATACTGATGGCATCGATGTACTGATGGCAATAACAAAGGATGAACAGGCAGGATTACAATTATGTTTCCTCAAAAACAAGGGATGAACAGGCAGGATTACAATTTTAATAACAAGGGATGAAGAGGCACTGGCATCGAATTCATACTGATGGCATCGATGTAATAATTTTTTACAGAAAGCAAAACACATTACAATCAAATAAAGTTTCAGTGATCCCAGGAATGCATCCTAATGAGGCCACCTGTAAACCCTAGCAATGCACCCAGGACTCATGAAATCTGTGATGGGCATCTGCAAATTAAAGGAATACACCAAAATATCAATATCATTTATGAAGGCCAACTGCCAACCAAATAAATGCTTCAACCAAAAAATCATAATCAAATTAAGTATACTTCATTCCAAGTCCAATAAACTGCATAATTCACGTTACAGTAATCTGCATAATCTACGTTACAGTAATTCAACATAGAACCTGCGTAATTCACAATACAATAATCCAAATAAGACGGAGACCTACTCTAAATTCAAGACCATATTAGATTTTTAAAATAAATTACGAACTATGCACTTAGTACAAGTGAAAAGTTTAGTCTTACAATATTTCAAACACAAAATTTAGTTTGTCCGCCATGACCAACAAATATTCAGAACCATATTACAAGTCAAATATTACATCCAAATTGAAATAAGAGACATTCAAAACTCAAAAGATGAATCTTTATAGCCGTCTCCATCTACTTCTTCTTGTTTCTTTTTCTTTTTTTCCTACTTCTTCTTTCTCAAAATATCCTTCACCTACACCTTGAGGGACGGATTAAGAAAAATTATAGTCAGTATTGACTCACTTTATATGTAGAAATGACATCAGAAACAAAAATAGAAGTATCAAAGTGATGGCTAGCATTAAAGTGTCAATGTGCACAGTGTGTATTTTTACATAAGAGTTTGGGCTAGCCCCATTTACCTTCTTCACGAGGGAAGAAAAATCTTATTCTTGGTCAGCAAATTCAACCTCTATCTGGTTAATCTTATCCAGAATTAATTTTTGGTTGTCGGATATAGTCTTCATCTCTTTGAAGACATTCTCAAAGTTTGCAGCAACAAAATTGTATAGGTCATCAACCCTGTCCTTAGTGTTTTTGATTCCATAAGTTGATAGTTTTCCAGATGTTGATGGTTTGCTTGCAGCTGCTGCCCGTTTTCCAAACATTCGAGTGAAGGTTAGTTTTCTCATGGGGCCTTTGTTTTTAATATAAACATCCCCTGCTAAGCTTGGGACAGAATGTTTATTAGCCATTGAGCATACAAATCCTCCGAAAGGGAGAGCTGTCCTTGCAGTTGGTTTTCCCACGAGATGCATCATTCTACTGAATATGTAGGAACCTATATCCATCCTTTTTTTTCCCCATATAATAAAGAAATTTTACTCTCTCGGGATGGATGGAAAACTCATATCCAGTAGGGTTGAGTGTTTGAGATACATAGACATGCAACAATTTATACAAAGTTGATAATTGATCTTTGTATACATTTTGAGGGGTCTTGGCACCCATCGAAACACCTGTAATCTCATGAATTGCATCCGTCATGGAAATATTATCAATATCTTTCATATCAAACTCAGGAACTGGATTAAATCCATAAAATTCGTTGATGACAGCAGCATTTACCCTAATCAGTTTCCCTCTCAAAAATACTAGTGGTTGATCCTCTTCTTTTTCTTTAATTTCAGCCGAAAGATTTGAGTAAAATTCTCTTACTATTGTTTGGGAGATTTTTTCAAGACAAGATTTGTTCAGTTTCTCCAATTGATAGAATTTCAATATATCCAGAAAAGCTTCGTCTTCGACATCATCCATCTTAATTGATCTTTCAGGCATAACAGCCTTTTTCTTGAAATATTTACTGTAAATCTTCTTAGTTTTTGAGTCTTTAAATTTTTTTACCTCCTCTCCAACCTGGGACTTATTTGATGATTGCTCTTCCTCTTCATTTTCCTCATCTGATGAGGATTCAAAATCCACAGAGTACGCTGATGACTCTGTATCCGTTGCCACCTTAGCCTTCGCTTGAGTACGCATTCGATCTTCATAAGTTGAGTCTTCCGACGACTCTGTATCGAAGATAGATTTTCCGGTCTTTGTCGAACAATGACTGTTTTTAGCCTTTTTTGCACGTGGCTTGGCTGCCGCCTCCGCCTTCATCGTCGCCGCCGCCGCCGCTGCCGCCGCCGCCGCTGCCGCCGCCGCTGCTTCCGCCACTGCCCTTTCGGCCTCTGCCCTAGCGACCATAATCTTGGTTTTTGCCGCCCTTGCAAGTTCTGCCCTTCGGGCCTGTATCGTATCCCTTTGTGGATTCTTCCCCTTCGACGACGGTCGTTGTTTCTTCGGCGGCATTTTGATTAGAAGAGGGTTTGGGAGAGGGTTTGGGAGAAGGAAGAGGGTTTGAGAGAAGTAGAGGGAAAATTCGACCGTCTTATGTGACCTTGGGATGTGGAAAAAATTAGAATAGTTTTGAGTTTTAAATTAATTTATTACTATTATTACTAGTATAAGACGGTCGAATTTATTACTATTAAATTTAAAAAACTACTTTCCAAAATTAAATTTATTACTAGTATTACTAGTATATATCCATTTGAAATCACTACATAAAGCATTGGGATTTTGAGACCCTAATTTTAAAAACTACTTTCCAAAATTAAATTTATTACTATTATTACTAGTATATATCCACGTGTTCCGTATAAATTATTAAAAAATTTGGCAAAAAAAATATGGTAGAAATATGTTTATTTAAAAAAATTTGACAACATATTTAAGAATGTGAAGTTTAATCTCAATATTTCCATGTTTCGAATATTTGATTAAATTTTTGAAAATAAGAAGACTTTGTACTCGAAAAGAGTAAAATTGAAACACTCAAAGTTGTCCTCTATTTTACTTTGTAATCATATTTAAGATGGATTTGACGGCGAGATTGACGCTGGCAGCATAATCAATTCTATGACGTAACAAGTCATTGATGGGGATATCGTCGCTGATATATGGATTTGACGTAACAAGATTTTTTAATTATAAAGAGCAATGCTATAGTTAGCAAATGGGTGTAAGTTGTCAGAAGGTTGTAAAAGTTTGATTGTAGCCGAAAACAAATTGAGTTAACAAAATATTATATTTTATTAAATCCCAGCTTCGTCGCCGGAACATTATCCGGAGAAGTATACAAGAGGAGGGCAAAAAACTGTAAAAAATGAAAAAAAAGTCTAGCCCTCACTGGCCTCGCGGAGGATCTCCGCAAAGTCCTGCAGGGTGCGCACACCCGCCCTATGGCACAAGCGGCGAAACGCTTCCCTCTTCTCCAGAGAATCCCGTTCCTCCGGAGTGATCGGCAACAGGTCAAAGTTGGGCGCCGGATGAAGAGGTCGAGCGATGACCTCCAGTGACAACCCGCAGGAGGTCAGGAAGTCCGCAGCCTCTGCCAGCCAGTCATAGGCCGGAGGCGGCGCAGAGGGTGCTCCATACGGAGAGGCTCGACGACGACTGGAAGAAGACTCTGGCAATGGTTCCCAACCATATGATCTTTTTGGAGCCATGTTAAATGTGCAACCTACTCAGATGAATGGGGACCCCTTTGTATATATATACACGTTCCAAACCGACTCTTCCTATTCCTTATTGGAAGTTGGTGATATACACTCTTACAACCTTCACCCATTGCTGACATGTGGGCCATGGCCCACATGTCAGCAATGGGTGAAGGTTGTAAAAGTGTATATAGGATGGATTTTTGGGTTAGTTGCAGGCTTAGTTGGTTGTGCTGTTTGACTTTTACATGGAAGGCCTAGGTTCGAGTCTGGTGTTTGGGTTCTGTAGAATTTTTCTATTGTTAACATTTTTTGGGTACTAATATGCTTTTTAACTTAGTATGGAATAATTTTTGGGACTATTAATGGCCATTCTCCGTTCCTCTAACACGGAGAATGGTACATCTAGGACGGAGAATTGTACGTTTAGGACGACGAATGGTATATTTAGGACGGAGAATGGTAAATGTAGGACGGAGAATGATACATGTAGGACGGAGAATGGGCCATATAAGATGGAGAATGGTACATTTAGGACGGAGGTAGGACGGAGAATGATACATGTAGGACAGAGAATGGTACATTTAAGACGGAGAATGGTACATTTAGGACTGTTCTGTAGGGTTGTGAATTTTAAATAGTTTGGCTGTTTAGGTTTGTTTTGAATCTATATAAATTGGTTTTGAAGGCTCGTAAAGATGAATTAGTTTTGCTGTTTGGCTGTTAATTACCATTCTCCGTTCCTCTAACACAGAGAATGGTACATTTTGGACGGAGAATTATACATTTAGGACGGCTAATGGTACATTTAGGACGGAGAATGGTAAATGTAGGACGGAGAATGATACATGCAGGACGGAGAATGGTAAATGTAGGACGGAGAATGGTACATTTAGGACGGAGAATGGTACATAAAAGACGGAGAATGGTACATTTAGGACTGTTCCGTAGGGTTGTGAATTTTAAATAGTTTGGCTGTTTAGTTTTGTTTTGAATCTATATAAATTGGTTTTGAAGGCTCGTGAAGATGAATTAGTTTGGCTGTGTAAATAGATTTTAAAGGTTTGTGAAAAAGAAACCAATGTTTTCATATCGATCACCATTAATTATGGTGAATGGCACTGATACCACTAATATGAGTGGAATTTGTACCGCCAGAATTCATTTTGAATAAGGTAAAATCTGTGTTGGAAAATGACGAAATCTCTTGGATATGATTACACTGAGATGTTGTATTAATGGTAAAATCTGTGTTGGAAAATGTCAAAATCTCAGAAGTGAGCCGTCTTCGGCGTCATTATATCACAGTCCATTTTATTTATAAAAAAAATAATCATGTACAAAATTAGTATTGACAAAAGTAAAATTTGCTCAAAATGGAGAATCGAACTCATAAAAAATATCTTGTATGTAGACTAGTGAAAAATATATATAAAGAAATGCATGCATGCATGCATGCTAATGTTTTCACCATTCACCCCAGGAATGATAGAACATATCTAAATCATTATACCACTCGTACACAGGTTCTCCTGGTACTGGGATTACATTATCAAAGGGTTTTTTAAACGTCTGTATTGAATAACAAATTTTTCAGAGTTCGTCGTCGAAGATCACGTTGAAGCACCCACGTATGTCGAGTAGGCGAAGACCCTTGCAGTTGCATATGATAGATCGCAACGTATCTCCATTGAACATGCCGAATCCCATATGTAGGTGCTCAAGACGCGGCATCGATTCTGCCACGGCCTTTTCCTCTGCCTCGTTTTTCGTGTCCAGCATGAATATGTTCCTGAGCATGAAATCCGGAGGGGGCATGTTCCTACTCAGCTTGACCAGACGGCGGCAATAATTTTTGGCAGAAATTATTCCAGTCGACGTGATGTAGAGGCAGTAGCTAATGTCGAGTTCTTCCAGCACAGGGAGAAACTCCAAGTGTCTCACGAAAGTTTCATCACTCACGTCGCACTTCGGAATGTGCAGCACCCTTAGAAATTTTCCACTGTATGATAAAAATAGGAAAACATCAATAGAAATTAACAAAAGTATACGTAAAATTTTATAATAGAAAAAATAAAGTATTAGAATAAGACCAAATAAAATTTTACACTGGCCTTAAACACGCAAAAGAGAAGGCTGCTTCGTCGAGCTTGTACGCGGAGAGGGACCCTAGATGTCCCTCACTGCGAGCCACGAGCTTCATTACGGTCAAACTAATCTCAGCGGTTTGCTGGGTCCTCCGGCACCACTGTACCAAGTCGACGTTAGACCAATAGTCTAAGGGACCGTTGAGCGCCTTCCACCAGGAACGGCAAACTGGGGCCACGTTGCACATTACCTCATCCGCCGGCATCCCCGACAGTACCAGTATCATCGAGAGAATCTCGATAGGAATGACGGCCCATCCGCTGCAGTTGATCTTGCTCCTCTCCATTGCGACTGTTCTTTTTCTTCTTTCCTTTGTTTCTCTCTAGTCGGACGGGTTCTCTTCTTTGGAAAAGGCTATTTAACCCCTCGTTTACGCGGGTGTATGTAACCCGCTCGTGGAGGGGTGTGACCGAACAAGTCACGAATCTATTAGAAAATAATGGTAATGCCACTGTATTAATATTAGCAATTAGTCGTTTGGGCTTCCAACATATTTGGGTGATGCCATCTCCCATTATGTGGCATCTGACATGGCATATGACATAACAGCTGACATGGCAAATTTTAACCCCAAAAATTAATTACCCAAATTTTTTTAATGTTAATGTTATTGTCAATATTAATATTAATGTTAATGCTAATGTTAATGTTAATATTAATATTAATGTTAATATTAATCAATGTTAATTTAATATTAAATTATTTATTTACTATTAATGTTTATTTTAATATTAATTTTATTGTTAAATTTTGCCATGTCAGCTGTCATGTTAGCAACCATGTCATATGCCACATAATGGAAGATGGTATCACCTAAATTTTTTGGGAGCAAATAGCATTTTCGTAATATTAGTTTTAATTATATTATAAATTTTAAATTAACAGAAAAGCCAATGTAGATTTAATATTAATGCTACTGTAAAAAAATTTCGATCATACCTCGATACTTACGTTTGTCGACCGAGTTACCGTCTTCATCATTATCAAGTTTTCACCCGAATCATCGTCATCGCTGGGGCGTGATGCCGTACGAGCCTGGAGTTGCGCTCGTGCAAGGCAAGATAACAGATTCACAATAGTGTTTATAGCTCAAATTGATAACATAAGCAGCGGAAGGAAAACGTAGTATACAACAAGAATCTCTTTTATTGATAATGAACTGATGGTTACAATGGCTCTGAATAGCCCAACTCATCATGCCAATTGGCTACAACGCTCATGATCTCTCTAGCTCACAAAGGAGTACATTGTTCCATACATTATGCCTCTTTATAGCCAACAAGTAGTCTTCGGCTGAATATCTCCATGTCGCAAGTCCGAACGCCAATGCGGTAGCTTCTCTTGAACGCTAAGGACTCCATGCATCTGGACGTCCAAGCCGAGCCCCGCCTCGAGTCGAACATATACTGAACTTGTCCACCACCGTGTCCCTGCGGCAGATACAGTTAGACTTAATCCTAACATAAACATTGTGATCGTGCTCATATATGTCCCATTTCGCCTAGCCTACATGGTTAGAACTTTACATAATAAATTATATCATTTCACTCATCCAACCAACCGTAAACTTAAACATATGCATAAGGGTGGCAGGCCCTGCGCCTGAACCCAGCGCTAATCTCAGCCCACCGGCCCTATCTATATGAAGGTCACGGTGTTTCTGTCATGACCCGCACCCTGATTAGAGGCACGAGTACGTGGTTACGTCCAGCCTACGCCGCAGCTTCGGCGGTAGAATGCTGTCTAGGTCATCTATAAATACTACAATAAACAGATAAATGTACATGTACAGTACATACACTCCGAATGGAGGTGATATAGCAATACAGTCTCAATCACAAATGTAAAACTAAGGTAGATAGTATGGAAAGGAAAATACGAATGATGAGAACATGAAATAAGTCCAAGATCCACACAAGACCAGAGCTATACACAAACAACCCAGAGAATCACATAATATATAAAAACTACTACAGTCTAAAAAGTACTAGCTAGCTCGTAGGCCAGGCAAACCTAACTAAGCTACACTACTCAGGGTGAGCAAAGTCTAGTGGCTCTACTAATAAGCCACAATCCGGGTCTACTCCATCGGACTCAACCCCATAATAGGTCGGGCAATCAGTCACACGAGACAATTGTAATATGTCAACGGTATCCTGTCAGAAAAATGAGCAAGTACAAACACCAACAGCAGTTCCATATGAATTGACAAATACTATAAGAGATATTATAATGAAATACAAGACAAAGATATAGGCGACTTAGTCTCACCGTAATGCATCATGGTATAGTATAAAAGCAGGTAGAGCATGTGAGTAATTGAAACATAGCATGGTGAGAAATACGGAAAGTAAAGCTGAACTGGAATATAAGATACGATAATAAATGTAAAGTGTAATTCAAATTATTAGAGCGATATGTCTTGCTCAATACATGGTCACTGATTCTAGAGAAGGTTAGCTACCTTCTCATTAGAATCCCGTGCGGTAACGTGTCCTGTTTGGATCCATTCTACCAGTTGGGGTAGGGGGAGTAGTAGTGTATGCATGTGATCATATCCCCTTGCATTCTTGAACAGTGTGAGTCATATACCGCACTTATGACTTGCCAGGCCAGTTCTCGACAGGTACCCAAGCCGATCACAAGTTGAAACTACTACTCACACACATTAGATATATGGCTTACCTTGATTCATGTACATACCATAATTTAGTTCTACTTTCTTGTTCTAGCTTTAGCTCTACAGCTTACCATGCCATGATACATTTATGTACACTCCATGATTCATTGTATATGCTCTATTTACAGTCTTATAGCTTTTATTCTATCTTGAGACTATGATCGCTTCGATACGGGTTGCTAGCCCAATATCCAAAGGATCCCAAAATTACTGATATCATAGCTTATCACAACACTTGACGGTCGTAACCCGTCCTAATGATGTGCACCATAAATACCATACATAATTTCCTCCTTTGAACTACTCGGTTGAATTAAGATGATGTGCACCATAATACCATACATAAATACCTACGCTGGACGGTCGCAACAATATCATAGCTTATTGAGTATATTATATTGACATTGCTTGTCCTCCATTCGGAGTTGACCGTTCTCGACAGGTTGTAATATCTAACTATTGTTAGATAGTAGAACTAGACAGCGTTCTACGTCGTTTCTGCGGTGTGGGCTGGGACGCTGTCACGTTATGGAATGGCTTCTCTGGAACCTTCCTGGACGTATAGCTTTGTTAATCGGACCCAGCTATGGCAATCTATTCTTGTGTATTGCTCCTTCAACCAATCCATTCCTAGGCCAAGGGACCTATTCGGCCCGCAGCAAAAGGGTCGTCATCTAACCCAGCTATAGTCCGTGATGTCTTGACATTGCCAGTGGCCTTCACACCCTTTCACTGCTTAACAAATGCACGTGACACGGGACGGTGCTTGCTATACTTCGATAGCCCAACAAAACTCTTTTCTAATTTATTCGTGCAACGACTTGACAAGCAAGGGCTACCTCAAGCCTAGTATCGAGGGAAATACGACTTAAACTACGGGACAAGCGAATGTTAGTATTAATTGTAGTTCCAATTACATTTTAAATAAAAAAGAATGCAATTTTAACTTTAACTAGTTTGAAGTAAATGTTAAATCCAAAACTATTTTTAATTTTAGTAGTCATATTAGTTTCAATAATATTGTAAATGTTTAAATTAACATGAATGCCACGGTATTAGAAACCTAGCTAGCTGATGTCACGTTGCTCGGGGCTCGGTTAGTGTTCGTTTAAACTCGTACGCGCGAATTAGTTATTAGTAATGATAACCAAAAATTGAATTTTAAGTTTAAAATCTAGTCGAGCTCGATCCTTCCTCTTTATCCCATCTCCCACACTCTCTTTCTCTCTCTCTCTCTCGGGTTCTCTCTCACATGTTGTGTTCCTTAACACAACAGGTCCCGTAGCATTAAATGCTCTGCATGCGTTATTCTACACAATTTAATAATAAACACTGATACCATATCATTAGAAGAGCAAAGGTTGTCTTGGAAGTCGTAAAAAATTACTTTATATTGTCTTCTCAATACTTTTTTGTATTGGAGATGACTTTTTAAACTTATTGCCATTTGTGAATATAGCCGCCTATGCAAGTTATTGTCTTCTGCCTCATGCCACATAGGATACACAGTACATAACAAGACAATAGGGTTTCATAGCATTAAATGCTGCTGCATGTGTTATCCTACAAAAGAGGGCCACGTGGAGATTGTTGTTGCATGCTTCCTCATGCGTTATTAGCTACACATTTTAATAATACATGTACCCAGAAGACGAGAAAGTTGTTTTGTTGGAAGTTGTTTCCTTAAAATTATGCTTGCTCCTAGAATCACTCAAGATTTTTTATGAGCCATCAAAAGAGGGCCACGTGGCGGAGTTACAATGAAGACGAAAAGGTTGTGTTGTTGCCTTGCTGAAAGTTGTTTCTTCCTGAATAATGCTTTTTGTACCTCCAAATTGCACATTCAAACTGTCCATCCTTACGTGGCAGCTGACGTGATATGTTGATCTGACAGCTGACGTGGCAATTTTTTTTAAATAAAACTAAAAATAAAAATTAACATTAAAGTTAATATTCCAGATTAACATTAACATTAATATTAATATTATCGTTAACATTAACAATAATATTAATATTAACATTAACCTTAACATTAATATTAACATAAATTAATATTAACATTAAAATAACATTGATATTAACGTTAAATTATTATGGAGAAAATTGGGTAGTTAACTTTTTGGATTAAAATTTGCCATGTCATCGGTCATGTCAGATGACACACTATTAATTTAGAAAAATGCTAAGAAGCTCATTTATTTAACATGCCACATCAGATGGGAGGGCTATATATAGATGTGCAATTTAGAGGTACGATAATATCATTACTCTTTCTTGTTGTATTGTTTCTTGTCCTTCATTTTTTCTGCTGGTTTCTAACACACTCTATTTTCTTCAATATCGACATCACATGGAGAAAGTGATCGTCGTATGGAAGATTTAGTCGATGAAGAAAGCCTCCTTTCAAGAGGACTGTCAGATGATTTGGATGATGAGCAAAGTTTGGAAGATGTTAGCTTAGGAGACAGTAAAGAACAAGATGAAGACATCAACTCAAACAACGAAATGTTATTTCGCATCACCCTTTCTAATGGATTTAAGAAATGCATTATAGTTTTACATCTATTTCTCATGTTTATTTTGTTTTATTCTGTTCTTAGGGACGACGATGAATCTCCATTAGATTTCGATGCAGCAACGATGAAAAAAATATTGCAATCTGCCAACATTAATAAAGATCCAACCATGCTCTTAGAAGAAGATATTGTTAGCCTACAGTTCAACTCTATTGAAGAAGCAGGGACATTCTACCGGATTTATTCAAAAGCATATGGTTTCAGTATTAGAAAGAACGAGGTAAAGAAAAACAAATCTGGTATGGTGACGATCCATAGTTGGTGTTGTTCGAATGCGGGATTCAGACACAAGAAATACAAGGAAGCTCCAAACAGGGTTTGTGAGCCAAGAAGTGAAAGCAGAAGTGGTTGTAAAGCAATTTTTCGTATTAGGTACACCCATAAAACAAAGATGTGGTCCGTCAAAAAATTTTATGTACATCACAACCATAACCTGGCGAATAATTATGAATCAGCTTTTTTGAGATCCCATCGTAATATAACACCCGCAGAGTTGGAAGAAATTAAGATTATGAAGCAATCAGGGATGGGGACTGGAGAGATATGGAATTTACTTGTCCAGAAGAAAGGTGGCTGGGATAATGTTGGATGGACGAGAAAGGATTTATACAACGCTCTAGCTCAAGATAGTAGAGCACTCGACGATGTTCATGCTTCGACAATACTTACATTTCTTCAATCAAAGGAGAACATTGACCCAGATTTCTTCTACGACTACAAGGTAGACGAAGATTCCAGATTGACCCATCTCTTTTGGGCTGACGGTTCTTGTCGATTCGATTACGAATTATTTGGAGATTCACTAGCATTCGATTCTACATATAAAACAAATAGAAGTCAAATGCCGTTGGTGGTTCTAGTGGGTACAAACAATCATGCGATGACTTGTGTGTTTGGGTTTGCAATGGTCCATAATGAGACTGCAGAGACTTATTCTTGGGTTCTGGAAAAATTTCTAGAGTGTATGAATGGTAAATTACCAGTGACAATTCTCACGGATGGTTGCAGATCCATGATTAAAGCAATTGAGGATTTAATGCCCAGCGTAGTTCATCGAACGTGCTCATAGCATATCCTTAACAATGCTGCCAAACATGTACACCGAGAGGGTTTTCATAATAAACTGAGTCTTCTGATTAAAAGGTACATAGCACACTTGCTACTTTACTTTGAAGTATGTTGTTGTTACAATATCACAACTTTAGTTAATGTCCATGTTTTCTAAACAGGTACTATTCAGTCGAAGAATTTGAAAATCGTTGGCAGCAGATGCTAACAGATTATAATTTAGAAAACAATGAGTGGACCACTGTATTGTACAAAGCGAGGGAGCGATGGGCGGACACATTCCTACGTGGTAATTATTTTGGCAGTTCTACTGCAACAAATAGATGTGAATCTATGAACGCATTTTTGAAAAAGTTTTTGAATAAGAAGCTGCCCCTTTGGAAGGCCCTTCAAAATTGTGACCACGATTTGGCGGCCTTACGTTACGGCCAGATGGGTAAGCATGTCAATGATAAATTCTCAACACCAGTTGTAAATCAAACTAGCATGGCCGTAATAGAAGGTAAATTTGTCGCAATTTACACTAAAAAGGTGTTTATAGATGTAAGGAAGGACATCACACGTTCTGATGCATATACTGTTCCCCATCATAACATCGTAAGAGAGGCAGAAGTTTGTACTGTCCAAAATTAATTGTCGCCAAACAGTGTCAACCGGAAGGTTACATTTCATCCGGCCGACAACATCATAAAATGTGAATGCATGTGGATGGAGACCAAGGGGATTCCTTGTAGGCATATTTTTTCAGCAATGAAGAGATTGCAAATTGGAGATATTCCAAAGAACTTGATAAAATCTCGTTGGCTCAAGGATTGCAAAGAGAGTTATCTCTCCGGACCTGGCTCAGAAAGAAAATTCATCCACCCAGACATTATTGAGAGCAGAAGGTATGGTTCTATTAATGAACAATGTAATCTGTTTACATACTATTATAAGAAATCGAGCAAAATTCAATAGAGGGGAACGGAGTTGATGTCGTCTGTTCTGATGGAGTTGAAAGAAATGGTGACCGATATTGGCGAAGAAGAACAAATGGTAGCTGATGCAGTTCATGGAGTGCATGAAGCTTTAAAGAGCCAAATCCGGTAGCAACAAAAGGAAGGCCTTCTCAAGGAAAATCAAGCCAGCCTACAGAAAGTCATCCTATCCCGAAGCCTAGAATATGTAGATTTTGTAAAAAATTGGGTCACGATTAT
This sequence comes from Iris pallida, assembly GCA_029216955.1. Taxonomy (NCBI): domain Eukaryota; kingdom Viridiplantae; phylum Streptophyta; class Magnoliopsida; order Asparagales; family Iridaceae; genus Iris; species Iris pallida. The sequence goes on along the minus strand of JANAVB010023800.1, from coordinate 17,256,068 downwards.
CGTAATTGTAAAGTACGAAAGCGAAATAGTGACAATGAGCAAATGGAATAAAATAAAGCGAAATAGTGACAACGAGCAAATATGTTCTCCGTGCAGTTCAAAACGGAGAATAACATTCTCCGTTTCAAATGACACGGTGAATTTTATTCTCCGTTTCAAATTAAAACGGAGAATGAACATTCTAACGTGTTTTTAACACTGGGAATCTTATTCTCCGTTTCAAAATAAACGGAGAATACCGTTCTCCGTTCCAAATTAAATGGCGAATATCATTCTCCGTTTTAAATTAAAACGGAGAATGAACATTCTAATGTGTTTTTAACACTAGGAATGCTATTCTCCGTGTAATTCAAAACGGAGAATGCTATTCTCCGTTTAATAAAACACGGAGAATGCTATTGTGGTGTTGTGGTTACAATGCTAGACTTGTATTCAAGAGGTCATTGGTTCAAATCTTGACTATAACAAAATTTTGTTTTATTTATACTTTTTTTGTAAGTTATGTATGGGGCCCATTTAAAAGGGAAAAAACTTTGATACAGGAGCCTATGTATGACATGTGGGCCATCTCAAAATTTATGTGTATATATATATGTTTACACGTTTTACAAAGCAAGAGGGGACTACATGTCATACATAGGGGTATCAAAACTTTGAAAAGAGTTTTGTTAGAAAAGAGATTTGTGGGCCCTATTAAAATTTATGTATATATATATATGTGTACACATTTTATAAAGCAGGAAGGGCCCACATGTCATACATAGGGGGTATCAAAACTTTGATACCCCCTACTGTATCATGAAAAAAAAACTTTGATACAGTAGGGGGTATCAAAGTTGGCAGAATTCGAAGGGGCAGATTCATTGGTATTAATGGCATATAAATGGCCGTAGTTGGAAGAGTTTGTTCTAGTCTTACTTAGCTTTAATTGAGAAGGGGCAGATGTATTGGTATTGATGGAAATTAATTGAATTGAATTCGAAGAGGCTGCCTTTTTGGCGCATGAGTCCGAGTTGTTCCATGCCTATAAATGGCAGTAGTGTAGAGAGAGTTTGTCCTCGTCTCACTTAGCTTTTCTTGTGGAGATGGACTCTACCGATCTCCCGCCTTGGCAAGACTCTTTTCTCTTGGTTGTCGATCTCCTCGTTCGAAGAAGCTTTGGTGGTGAAATCCTTCAGAAGACTGAGATGTGCCTGGGTTTGGATTTATTGCCAACCCACGCTCTGTCGAAGCGCCCGCACGTTGATTGGCTCGGACTATGCACGGTGTTCCTTTGCCGCCAGGAGTTTATTTCTTCAACATGTTCCATTGGTCCGACGATGCAAGGTGGTGAAGTCCTTCAGAAGACTGAGATGTGCTTGGGTTTGGAGTTTATTATCGTTCCACGCTCTGTCGAAGCGCCAGCCAGGAGTCTATTTCTTCGACATGTTCCTTGTTGAAGAAGGATGGCTTTGTACGGTGCTCTACCTCAAGGAATTCCTTGAGGCAGTGAGTTCCTTTGCCTCAGTGAGTTCCTTTGCTCAGAGGATTCACGATAAAGTGACATGCCTCAAGGAGTCATCCAATGGTTCCTATGCTCTGACGATGTACGATGAATACCATCTACCATGCGTACACGAACTGAAAGACGACAGAGAACAACACTCCTCACAGATGAAGCTTTCAATTGAATTCCTTCTGGCAAACCACTTCATCGTGCATCGTCAGAGCAATGGAACACCCTGAACAAAGGAACTCCGTGCATAGTCAGAGCAATGGAACTCCATGAACAAAGGAACTCCGTGCATAGTCAGAGCGAATCAAATTACGAGCGCTCCGACAGAGTGTGGGTTTGGATTTATTGCGCTCGCACTTTGATTCGCTCTAACTATGCACGGAGTTCCTTTGTTCATGGAGTTCCATTGCTCTGACTATGCACGGAGTTCCTTTGTTAAGGGAGTTCCATTGCTCTGACGATGCACGATAAAGTGATTTGCCTCACGGAATCCAATTAAAAGCTTCAACTGTGAGGAGTGTTGTTCTCTGTCGTCTTTTAGTTCGTGTCCGCATGGTAGATAGTATTCATCGTGCATCGTCAGAGCATAGGAACCGTAGGATGACTCCTTGAGGCAAGTCACTTCATCGTGCATCCTCCGAGCAAAGGAACTCACTGAGGCAAAGGAACTCACTGCCTCAAGGAAATCCTTTGCCTGAAGTAGTTCCATTGCTCTGCGATGCCCGCACGCAGCTGACATTCAACTTTTTTCTTGATAGTAGGAATTTATGTAGTATTTCAGACTTTCATAATGTAAATTTAACTCAAAAGTCAAAGTTTTCGTGGTTTTCACAATGTAAATTTAACTCAAAAAGGATTTTGTTATAAAAGACAGCAGAGCAGACATTATAAAAGACAGAAGTTCTCTTGAAATCTAATTCTTAGTCCATACCAACCTCATCATTGTAGTCTTCTTAGTCCATACAAACCTCGTTATATTCTCATCAAGCTCATCTTTATTCTCTTTTTCAAACTAAATGGAGAATAACATTCTACGTTTCGAAAGACACGGAGAACGCCATTCTCCGTTTAAATAAAAACGGCGAATGAACATTTTAATGTGTTTATTATCCGTTCAAGACAGACGGAGAATGTTATTATCCGTTTCGAAATAAACGGTGAATAGAATCCTCAAACGATTTAATTTAAACGGTAAAGTGATTCTCCGTTTCAAGTAAATAAAAGTGACTGCAGCTTGGCGCATGAGTTCGAGTTGTTAAATTTTGCCAATAAATGGCAGAATTTGGGAGATCTTATTATAAAAATGACTGCCCTTTTGGCACATGAGTTCGAGTTGTTTCATATGTAAATAAAAGTCAAACTTTTCGTGGTTTTAACAATGTAAATGTAATTCAAAAATGATTATATTATAAAAGCAGAGCTTATAAAAGACAGAAGTTCCTTGCCCAATTACATCATAATTACATTGTTGTTTTATAATGTCATTGCTAGGTTCGTTTTACATATTTGCTTGAAAGCAACTCCTTAGCCTATGACAACCTCATCTTTGTAATCTTCTGGTGAGTTTCATTGTCATTTCCTCCCGGTATTTCGAAGGGAGGAGTCGTCAACATATTCATATAATACGCCGTGTACAAGAGGCAGTTGGGTGCCCGTTGTTGTGGGCAATTTAGAGAACAATTCAGCACTTTGCTCTCATACTCCTTCTTCGCCGGACATCTCTCCCTCATCATATCAACTTTTCTCCTGACGATAGGCTCTAAGATTTTCTTCATTAATTCTGCATCCTCCTTGCACGTATCGTACGTGGTTAGCCTCAAGGAGTTGTAGTGTGTCCAGTCATAGGAGATAAAGTTGAATGTGAGCAGAGTATAGTGTTTGATGGATGTATTAAAGAGTGGGATGAATAGCAACTCTATGTCATCCTCCAAACCCATGACGAAGTCTACTAAATCTGTTTGGATGTCTTCAAAGGCGCCGGGTTTTGCGTTTTTTTCATTGGCACGTTGAACGATGGTCTGTTTCCCAAAAACAATACACAATATCATGAGTAATTTTTTTTGTCATTATTCATCGGTTTACACATGAATATGGATTTTTTTGTTTGTATTCTTACCAATGTGTGGGCCGTCATGAATGCAGACCACTTATGTGATTGGGGCGCCGGCTTTTTTTTCTGGATTAATGGCACCTCCTTCGAACTAGACGGGGCACACCTATTACTGCCTTGAATTTCTCTCAGCTTCCTTATTATTATGTCCAGTGTGCCAGCCTCCATGTCGTCATAGTTGAGTATGTCTTGCATGTCTACTGCCGACAGCTGGACTGAAACTCCATTTTCACCCTTTTCCGGATAAAATTCGTATACCATATCACTGCACATAAATTTAGTTTAGATTAAATTAATAAAGATAGATTCTCATTACATAATTGTGAAAAAAGTCTAGAAAAAATGAACGAAAAAAAGGGTTCAGAATATATACTTTAGAGAATTCTTTCTGGGAATTACGATGTCGATGTATTGTTTCTTCAGCTCTTCATCCGCATATTTCCAAAGTAAGAGTTCATCGCATTCCCTTAGTATGACGTGGTTCTTCTTTAATTCAGCCATTTTGGCGTCTTCTCGGGATTTCGGAGCGGCATTAACCTTTCGCTTTTTATTAGCCTCTCCAACTGTATTGCTTTTTATTAACCTCTTTCCTCCCGATCCTCCTCTTCTTCTGACTTCTCTTGAAGCAGCAAGTTCAGCAGCTTCTTGAAACTCCTCACTCTGAAGTACTACAACCATGGCTTCGAGATCTTTAATTTTCCCATCCTTTTCATTGGCTTCAATATTAAATGATTCAACTTTATTTTGAAGCTTCCTTTTCTCCTCAACGAGCCTTTCATTTGTTTCTCTGAGTTGTTTGGTTGTTCGCACTGAAATAAAACAAACAACAATGAAATGTATGATGTGAACCTAACACAGAGAATGACATTCTCCGTTTAATATAATACGGAGAATAGAATTCTCCGTTTGGAATTATACGGAGAATAACCTTTCCAGTATCAAAATGATAGGGAATAGCAATTATCCGTTTCAAATAATACGGAGAATGAATATTCTTCGTGTTATAGTACACGGAGAATAGTCATTCTCTTGGAAGATTACAAATCAGAAATTTAAAATAGAAAAGATTTTACCTTGTGCATGTAGATCTGATTTAAGAATAGAATTTTGCTTTCTCAAATCCTCCAGTTCATGCACGGAGCCCTCCATCACAACGTTGACTGCACGTTGTTGTGCTTCTTGTGCCTCGAGCTCTTTCATCATTTCTTTGAGTTTCTCATTCTCAAGGTTGGTTGCACGTAACTGCGCTCCTTGTGCCTCTATCTCTTTTAAATTTTCTTTGAGTTCTTCATTCTGCGCAAGAATATCAGAATGATGTCTTCTCAAATCCTCCAGTTCATGCACAGAGCCCTCCGTCACAACGTTGACTGCACATTGTTGCTCTTCTTCTGCCTCGACCTCTTTCAGCTTTTCTTTGAGCATGGCATTCTCAATGTTGGCTGCACGTAACTGCGCTCCTTGTGCCTCCATCTCTTTCAACTTTTCTTTGAGTTCTTCATTCTGCACAAGAATATCAGAATGATGTCTTCTCAAAACCTCCAATTCCTTTGCTGAGTCGTCCATCACAGCGCCCATTTCATGATGCTGTGGTATTCGTTGTTCATTAAAATTATTCCCACCTGCTTCTTGGTGTTCTTTCTCTCCCTCTTTTTAACTTCTTCTATAGGTGGCTCATCTTCTTTATACCCTTCTTCTTCCCCAATAGGTATAACCAGATCTACCAATATCATCTTGGATCTCATTTTGTTGTGATATTCGGCTTTGAGGAAGTTTGAGATTTCGTACCCATTCTATGTGAAAAATCTTGGGTAATCAGGAATTGGGGCAAACTTCCTTTCCACAAATTTACTATGTTTAGCAAACCAATAGAGGAAGTATATTGTGCAACCTTCCAATTTGTGGAAAGCTATTGAGTAATCCCCTTGTTCAGTTTTGCTTCTACTCCTCTTTATGCTATCCATTACATATGCCAGGATTAACCTTGGCCAGCATATACTGTTGATGACGTCCATACTGTCTACCAAGGCCAAGAATCTGTACGACAAATTTGAACCGCCAGACTTTGTGAAGAATACTGTTTGGCACAAGTGGAAGATTATTAGCTTGGCCAAATCATCTGGATTAACAGCGTTATCTCCGCCACGAAGCCGTCGTAACAATTCAAAGAACTTGTCTCTCACTTCCTTTTTCGTGACTTCTGAGTGTTTGCCCTTAGTATTAGCCAGCAATCTTGTGAAATGATCTCTACACAGGCTCAATGATGCTGGTGGTGTGGGCTGCTGTTGTTTTTCCTTTATCAATCTTCTGTAAGAAACATCATCAACGCTTTCTTCATTCAGCGGTAGATCGAATATGACTGCCATATCCTTGACGCTTGGCGCAATTTTAACAGTGGTGCTCAATTCAAAGCACCCGATGCCATCTTCTTCTTCTGTGTAACTTGCAATTAAATTCTCAAGCCCTTCCGTTACCTTGGCCACTTCGGAGACGTGGACTCTGTTTTGGTAGAAAATCTTGACAAAATTCCAGAAACCGGTATTCTTCAAGGAACCAATAACTGGCTCAGGTAAACGGCCAACATCTCGATTGACCTCCTCCATAAGATTTAGCATTGGCTTGAAGGTAGAACAGAAAAGTCTTGAATCCTTATTTCTGACAGATTTTCTTTCTGCAAAACAGAAAAAAAAACAAAAAAATAGGTCAGAGAATGGCCATTCTTATGCGTTTTAACACTGGAAACGGCATTCTCCGTTTCAAGTTAGACGGAGAATTCCATTCTCCATTCCAAATTAAACGGCGAATAGAATTTAACATTCAAATGCGTTTTATGACGGAGAATGTTATTTTTCTTGTAATATATACAGAATTTGCGAACATAAAATCAAAGTTATACCTTATGTTTTCACTTCTTCTTGTACTTCTTTTTGTTTAGCAGCTTTTTCCTTTTTCCTTTGTGCAACTTTCTTAGAATAGGGTTTCCGTTGTTCTCCGTATATCGCTTTTGGATTTTCTGTAACTGGTGCATCTTCTCTATTTGGTGATGCTGCCGGTGATGATTCTGCCGCTGATGCCGACATGGTGTGAATATTACGAATAGGGAGGAAGGTTTGAAGATTTTGGAGGAGAATGACCTAGGTTTGAGTACAGAGTGGATTATGGAAGAAGAGGAAGCTCCGAAACGGTTTTCTTTTTTCCTTTTCTTTTTTTAATAAAAGGGTTCGGGGGTGTTTTGAATTAATTAGAAGGGCAAAAATGTCATTCGATGGAAGGACAAAAGACTCCTTTCTGCTTAATTATATTAATTTGAAGGACAGAAATGATTCTGCTTAAACAAAAAGAATTGAAGCCGTTTGGCAAAAATGTCATTACAACTCAACAAAACAAATGAACATAATACATTAGGGGTTTCCATACATTAGATATAAAAGAAGAAGAAAAAAAAAATCATCGTCTTCCATATTCAATCAGATTGGACTTCTTTTTTAGCTCTTCATTGTGCTCTGAAGTTGTAATCCATTCAGCAACTTTGCGTCTTTCCTTTTCTGCATCAAACTGCATATAACAAACATAACATCAAAAATATTGCTCTAAAAAGTTGAAGTTTTTGACGACATATTTTCATACTTACATCGATAGAACGGTAGTCCAGGCTACATCGGTCTTTCATGAATGCAATTACAAAAATTCCACAACCAACTAAATTGCCTTGGCGGGGAACATAAGAAGGACGTTTTATTGTAAAAGTAGAAAAGCTGAACCTAGCATCTCTCAGCTTCAAAATCTCTTCTTCGAGAAAGATATCCAAATTTGAAAGCTACAATTACCAGAATACAATATGTATTAGTATACCGCGTATCTTGTACCCAATTCATAAAAATTGATGAATATGAGCTTACTATTTCTTTTATAACTGTTCTGCTTTGAATCGGATCATCTTTAGATGCAAGTGAGTCCCAAATTTCAACAGTCCTTTTTTTAACCAGAACTCTTGCAAGAGTATAGTGTTCGCCCAAAAGAATGGGTATGTATATCTGAATCAGGATAATTAGGTAAAACAAATTAGTAAATTTTTAGAAAATTAGGATTAATAATTAAACATAAATATATTAATACCTCTTTACAAGTGCTTAAAGATCCCATGTAATCCTGAAAATATTTAAACTTCTTCCATAATTTATGAGGCCTTTTTGACGGAAGGAGGTAACGTGGCTTTCTACATACACAGCAATTAATACATTACGAAGGACAAACAAACGAGAAAATTGTTAATGCATATGCATTGAAGAATAAAATGCTCACTCACCGACATCCTTATTGGTGAAAACCATACATTAGCTTTATTGGAGGTTCTTTTTCGTTCCTCCGCGTTGAGAAGAGCAGAGACAAAACCTACAATCTGAATAAATCATTAAAAATGTCAGCGATGGAATCGAAGTAAACATAGATGACATCTAAGAAGAAATATACTATATATACATACCCCATTGGTAATTTTCGTTAAAGGAGCTAAGGTCTTCATCTCCCACCGAGACACATAGACTTTGTTGCAAGATGATATTATTTCTCTAAGAAAAGAAACGAATAAATTAGGAGAAAAAAACTGTTGGAATTAAATCAAAACTCATATTACTTACTCGTCAGGCCTATCATCTGCAAAAATATAGTCGTAATATCTCGAAGAAACACTAGTACAATTGCTAGGCTTCGAGGTTGAACCCCTTATTAAATTTTTAGATGGTGTGACCGGATGTAAATTTTTACGCATTCTTTTAGAAGGACTGCTAAAGTCGGTTTCTTCTTCTTCTATAGCATCCAATGCGAGATATCGGTCCAATGCTTTACTACGAGACTGTAGCTCCACGTCCTCCTCTTCGGAAGAAGATACAACGGAAACCACCTTCATATTATTAAATGCTCCAGATAAAGATGCCTCCTTCAAAGCTGTAGATTCTTCAATCTTCTCCAAACGCCGAGATAACTTCATTTGTTCAATTTTTATCTTTGCAACATCAGCTGAAATCGTGGACAGATGTTCCTCAATCTTGCGCAACAAACGTGGAATGAAGGTTTCATTTGGATTTGGCATCCAATCTTCTACGTCTTCTACATTTCCCCCCACACGAGTAGACATCTTGAGAACAAGAAAACTATTGTATTTCAGAAAACTATTCTATGTATTTTAGAATGAATAATAGTACTATGAAACAAGAAAACTATTCTATATATAGCAAGAGAGAAGTACAAAAAGTGAGGAAGATGGAAAGACAAATAAATTTCGAGACTAGCAAACAATCTACTAGCCGTTTGATTAAGGAGGGCTCGAGGAAGATTCTACTAGCCGTTTGATTGAGGAGGGCTCGAGGAAGATTCTACTATCCGTTTGAAAATTACAAAAGGTTATCGTGATCAACTTCAATTAAGGAACTCTATAAGAGGTTTAATTCTGTTTGATTGAGGAACTCGACGAAGTCCACCGCGAACCGGAACTTCTTCTTCTTTTCTTCTTCATCTTCGTTTTTCCTTCCACCACCACCATGCCCTGTAGATTTATAACAAAAATATTAAATTGTTAGATGAAACAAAAAAACTAATTACGGAAATATTACTAAATCAAAATCAAACAGAACACATATTCATAGAAAATATGAGATTAAAGATGAAAGTGACACAGAAGCAACACCACAATTTTACAACAACTAAGCAGACTCTGCTAAGCAATAACTAAAATTAGGAATTGTGTCCTCCTTGGATTTAATTTACACAAAGAAGAGATTTGAGAGAACGAGCTTTTGTCGGCTTCCTAAATGTACCATTTTCTATCCTAAATATACCATTCTCCGTCCATTCGCCGTATTAAAAGCAAAGAGAATGGCCATTCTCTGTCCATTCGCCGTATTCACCGTCCATTCGCCGTATTCACCGTCCATTCGCCGTATTAAAAGCAAAGAGAATGGCCATTCGCCGTATTCTCCGTCCATTCTCCGTCCATTCGCCGTATTCAACGTCCATTCGCCATATTAAAAGCAAAGAGAATGGCCATTCTCCGTCCATTCGTCGTATTCACCGTCCATTCGCCGTATTCACCGTCCATTCGCCATAATAAAAGCAAAGAGAATGGCCATTCGTCGTATTCTCCGTCCTAAATGTACCATTCTCCATCCTAAATGTACCATTCTCCGTCCATTCGCCGTATTAAAAGCAAAGATAATGGCCATTCTCCGTGTTAAAAGCAAAGAGAACGGTCATTCTCTGTCCAAAAAAATATTCTCCTCGAAAATATTATCTTTAGAAAAGTTAAAAAATAATCCGCCCGACCTCAGAAACAGGTTTCTTCAGTTCACCACCACCACCATGACATGTAGCTTTATTAACAAAATATTAAATTGTTAAATGAAAATTAAAATTTTAGACAATGTCATGGGCAGTAAATTTAGATCGGCGCCGCTGGTACTTCTCCTTGTTCGAGGAGGCCTCGACGACGTCCCACGCGAAGCGGACCGATTCTTCTCGACGCAGCTGGTACTCCTCGTTGTTCTAGGGGTGCTCGACGACGTTCGACGCAATCCGAACCATTTCTTATTTCCTTCTTCATCTCCGTTTCTCTTTCCACCACCACCAGCACCACCATGACTACCATGGCCTGTAACCAAAAAAAAAATATGGTTCAGATTAAATTGGATGGACCTTTTGAGAGAGTAAATATGAGTTAATTTAGGGTGTTCATTGAAAAAATTAAAGTGAAGAATGACCTGCTAAAGCAAGTTACCAACAGGTCAAAAGTCTAAATCAGCATTAAATGATGTCTCCTGTATTATTTTATCTGAATTAAACCTGAACCGTTGGATTAACATCCAACGGTCCAGATTTCGGATGTATCGATACATCCATTTCCAGCAGATGTATTATAGAATTTTCCTATATATATATATATATATATATATATCATGTCCTTGTATAGTTTAGCTTTTGGATGCTAAATGATATGATGTGGGCTATAAGGTTGAGGGTTAGGAAATGTATTATATGGATGATATTATAGAGCATTTATACATATTTTTTATATATGTCTGTGAGATATATTAAGTATATATTATGGTATATGGGTATGTCATATGTACGATCTGATATGGAGGGTTAAGGGATGGACTGTCATTTCAATTCCTGAGATTTAGTCCCTGTTTTCCAGACTTGTGAACTATCATTGGTTCACACTTCCTGAAAAACTGTAAACCTGAAGTTTTTCACTATTCGAACCACCTATTCGTATCTTCATGTGCTGGTTGGACTTGTATTCGTCTTATGTATTGAATTATGGATTCATCTTGTATTAGACTAGGCGGGGAAATACTGATTAGATATGTGAGCATTCCTACTATTCGAACCACCCCCTGTAAATGATATTCGAACGATAGCCATCCTACACTTGGCCAGGTGTGCGGTGTGCCGTATTACCCTTAGCCGTTTACATGTCTATCTCAGTATTTTAAAACACACTTGGAGAATTTATTCAAATCATTGTTAGAACATCATGTGAATTATTATTTGCACCACCTTATTCGAATCACCTTATTAGAACAATGATTAGAATCACATTCGACTCATCTTGTATTAGACTCACATTGGAGATACACTTGTCTACATTTACTGACTGGACTTATACCCTGTTACTCTAGTTCAGCTAGTTCTATTTTTACAGTCCTTATTGCCATGATTCTTCTCTTGTTTAGTTACTTACTTTCCTTGCACTTTATCTGTCTTCTTACCATCACCTCAATATAAACTGCCATGTTCATCAATACAACTGTCTATAACTACTTTATAGTTCTCTGTTATTTACTTGGGTTTTCTAGATGAGATTGTGTTCGTTCCTGTCCTGACTGGACATGTTAAAATTTTACAGATGATTTCCCTGAGGATACTTGCCCTACTCATTATGGACCTAACGAGTAATTAGCTACCTTTGGCCCCGACACTCAGGAGTGATCGGGAGACTAGCTAGTAGACTGGTTTAGTTTTTATGTTTTAGAACTTGAATTGTAATAACTTGATATACGAGTTTGTATTTGAGTTTGTTTGAGATATTATTATTTAGTAGTTTATAATTATTGTTGTTTAGTCTTTAGTTATAAACTTCTGTGTTATCTTATCGTGCATAGACTGTGACTGAGATTTCAATATCTTATACTCGTCCTCTGTTTGGAGTTGATCATGATGAGTTCAATATATACTGCATGAGTTGATGGTTAGATAGTGACCCAGAACAGCGTTCTACCGCCTACACTGTGGCGTAGGCTGGGCGTTGTTACGCGCTCGTACCCTCACAGTGGGTGCCGATCGTGACACGATATGTACTCTCCAAGCTCTTCATCAGTGAGAACTAGAGCAGCCTTGGGATTTTCAGGAGAGTTTTTCGGGAGCTTGGTCCGTGCTGGCTCCGGGGACTGTGCTGAAAAGAACGCCGAGGTCTTCTTTTGTGGCCTGACGGGCGCTGACAACTGAGGAGGCTTGCCTTTGAGCCGTACCTTGAAGGGAGCCTCGGTTGGTATGCTGAGAGCTGGAACGTTTCCTCGTAGCTTGGCTACGAGGGGAGCCACCACTTGAGTGGGGCTTGCCTTTGAGGCGTATCTTTAATGAAGCTTTATTGGGTGTAGTGTTCAGAGAAGCTGGCGCCTTTCCGCGGAGTTTGACTACCATAGGCGCCGGTATTTGAGGTGGTCTCCCTTTCAGTCGTACTTTTAAGGGAGCATTGATTATCTTGTATTACACTATGAAGTTTTACTGCATTGTGAACAACTTCTTACCGGACTACGATCGAAAGCGAAGCATGCTCAAGGGGACGAAGTTCGAGACCCCCCCGATTAGCCTCTGAACACCTTCAAGGGCTTGCGCCGTCGGGGAGTAGATCAACGGACGGCTCAAGCTCCTCGCGGGAAGGAAGAAAGGAGGACGTACCCCTGAGTAAACAGTTGAAGCGTTGAGCTCCTTCAGAGGTAAGCCCTCATCCTGTCAAGAGAACCAAAAAGGCGATATCTTTGCGGTGCGGACCCTCCCGACAGTCTTTGCCGGGACAAAGTGTTCTGTCTGTGGAGCCTCCTTCACCGGTACACCTTAGTATTTTCTCTTAGGGCTTAGATTTCGTACTTTCTGCTTATCACTATTTTGCTTATGTAGGCGAGGTCCACATGGTCGGAGATACTTAAGGAACTTCCCGAGGAGTCTGTCCCAGAGGTGTCTCGAGTTGCAAGGACCGAGGAGGGGACTGTTGCTGATGAAGCTACTGATTTGGTGGAGGTCGCTCCTCCCTGTAACACCCACTTTTCTAGATGAGGATAATTTTGAAATTTTGTAATTTTAATCTTTTAATAATGAGATTTAAATCATGTTATAATTTTGGTGATTTTTAATTCTTTTGATACTATTCAAATTGTTGAATTGTGATTTTGATGTTTAACTAGTGCAACCCTATAATTGTTAAGCCTAATGACTAACCATGATCCTTGGGACCTAACTAATGGATTAGACGCGTTAGTAGGACTCTAATTATGTTAGGTTGACTAATTACAACTTTTTAGCCTAGGGGTATTTTGGTTATTTTAATTTTTTTGAATTATTTTATTATTTATTGCATTGGTGTTGTGATTTTTAACTTTTGCTAGTTGAGACTATAGAGACTAGCTTGGAGTTTGACTTTGACTTTGGTGTCTTAGTTAGCATGGTAGAATGGTGTGGGACCCTAATCTAACTTAAGTTGACTCAAGTTGACTTGGGTTCATGTAGAGAATAGGTCTCCTTGGTAGTTGGCCCTTTTAGTTAGAAGGCTCAATCAACTAGCTAGTGCATTAGGCCCATGACCATTTCCCAAGAAACCCTAACCCTAATCCCTACATGTCCGACCATATCACAACCCTTGGAGACCTAATCACACCCCTATATAATATCTCTTAGTGTTCATTTGCCTTTTTTAGAAATCTCCCTTTAGAAACCCCAATAGTTCTTCCCCAAATCATCAAATCTCACCATTCCTCCACCAAATTTGTTACGCCCCAGAACCAGAATACTGGAGAGCGGGGGCAGACATAGCTAGCTACGTATATTGAAATAGAAACTACCTCGATATACGGTCACGGCTATCTAGAAATATGAGGGTTTACTACAAGCCAACAGTCTCTTATGGTCTTGAACAAGCCTAATGTCTCAATCACAAGCAAGTAAGTTAGGTCGCAAGATGTATGATCATTAAATATACAATAATAAGGCATCCAAAATATCACATATTCAGCTGATCATGAAGCTAGTCAATACAAAATATTAGGACTAGCAAGAGTTTAGTCGTACAAGATCAACCCTAGGATTTGTTAATCATGTTTACAGCCCGTAGGCAGACAGTAAGTAAAGTGCATCGAGCTAACAGGTGCTCGTCGGCTAAACGCCTCAAAAGAATAACTTTACAGTAGAGTGAGCGAAACAAAATAGAAAACCTACTCGTAGCCCGGGTTCCTTCTAGTCGCCACCATCGGGCTGGAGGTTCGAAAGATCCCCGGGAGCTGCTCCGAAATCTGGCCACACAAAACCAGCTGGGTCAACCCCAGAAAGAGCAAGTGCCACAAGGGGGCCACGAAATAAGAACAAAAGCCAGCAATTAGCACAAGAAAATCTACTATTAAAACTAGAATTTATGAAAATATGTCAGGATGATATACGACGAGATAACCATGGAACTATTCCGATAGCCAGGTTACAACCCGTAAACCAAACAAGGACCGGGGTTGTAAACCTTCATCTGAATAGAACTTGGCTTCCCACCATTTATCGGCAAGATAATAATGCAAGAAATCAAGACCGGAAGCAATCTTGTACTGGATCAAGACATGGTTAAACTGGTTATACCACATTCAATCAATCACGGCCAAGCAGATACTACGGCTTGCTACTTTAACTAACTATTATCACAGGCCTAATTACTAACAAGATACAGTGAGATTGTTCCACAGCCACAAGCCCTGCAGACCATCCAGGTTACCCAGGTCAAAAATTAGGGGTTGAATTCAGGTGGGTACATCGCCCAGAAGACAAATGTACCCTTAGGTGACTTAGAGGGTGCAACACGCGACGGTGTGCTGGAAATGTACCCTACTCGACGGCAGACTACAGATCCCAAGAGCGCCCAGGTAACGGGATTGCCTGTAGCTGTGTCATCTCTTCATGACTACTGTGTTATTCTAGTTATTAACCTTAATCCCTTTTAGTTGGTACTCCTGACCGTGGTACTCAGGAGTCCCATCCTAGACATGATGCAAGACAGGATAAGTAGTTTTAACAAGCAAGCAAGAAAGAACTACCCACGGTGTCAAGGCAGGT